>PVIY010019665.1:0-45427 GCA_004026745.1 Myrmecophaga tridactyla
GGGACAGAAACTTTTTTGTGAAGGGCCAGCTAGTAAAAATTTTAGACTTTGTGAGCCCTGGGGTGTCTGTCCCGACTATACAGTTCTACCAGTGTAGCATGAAAGCAGCAGCCACCGACAGAATGGAAATGAATGGGTGTAGCTATGTTCCAATAAAACTTTATTTACGTGGGCCATAACTGGCCAATTGCTGCTTTCAGGATACAGACGCAAGTATTTTACATATTGGCTCTGTTGCTGCTAGCTGTTTCTTTGTCAAGTTGCCCTGTTTCTGAGTTAATTTTCTCAGAAAAAATGAGACTAATACCTATACTACCATGAAATAATGTGTAAAATGCTGCTCAGAAGAGAATAGTTCCTGCTGCGTTTTTTGTGAGATGTAATTCTGAAAAGTATTTAAATCGTGTTTTGTTCAGTGGTTCATATGTATATTATTATAGTAGGCAAATTTATAACTTGTACACAGTACAAGGCTATACAGCTCTAATAGACCCCAGAAAAAATGCACTGGGTCAGATGAAATAGATGTTCATTCCTCTGTGCAGAACATTCCCGGATGACAGGCATCTATTCCTCACAGTTGTGTAGGCATCCAGGTTCTTTCTCTTCTGGTCTATCTCTTCTGGTCTCATCCTGCGTTTCATGACTACAGTGCTTAGACTGCAGCTGCGGGAGGGGAAAAGAGTTGAGCAAGGGGAACACATCACCTCCATTCACACCCCACTGGGGAGAACTTGTGGTCACACCTGCCTCAACGGGAGAGGTTGGGCGGCCACAGTCTGTGCCATACTACCCAAAGAAATCTTTACATCCCAAGCAGCTTTTCCTCTCTTCTGTGGATTGGGTTTTGTTTCTTCAATTTAAAGTGTAGGGCATCTAAATAAAACTTTTGGAAATCGTGGGAATGTACCAGAGTTGGGTGCTTATGAAATAAAATTGCATAATGATATTTTAATTGAGTTTTGGGTTTAAAATCTCCTAATTTGAGATCTGAATAGGCTGCTTAGAATTTCCATTGGCAATAATCACTGCCTATTAGGAATTGGTCATCAAAATATTGCATTTGTAGTTTTGGTTTTATGCTTGCTGTACTATGTGTTGCTCTTATAATTTAACATTATAAAAATGCCATCATTTGAAGTGTCCTTAAGCACTTAATCTAAATTTTGCTCTTCTGAAAATTTATCTGGCTGTAATGGGGGGACTATTCTCACAACATAGGAAACTAGCAAATCCAGATGGGAAAATTCCCTTTAGGGTGTCTCCTGTAACTTTGTATTATGTGACTTTTAGCACCATCCCTGCCATAATACTGCACTTCGGAAAGCATTTGTAATTAAAATTGCATTTGGGGGTGTGGGGCATGTAAATGCCTTATGATTAGTTATCAAAGCTTAACTGATCTTCATTAAATTTACCAGTAATTTGAGAGAAAAAGCTCAGATTGAATAGGACCACCTTCTTTTGGAAGAAATAAAGCAAAATTTGTGATTCTTCTTCATTTGGATAGATGTATACTTGTGTGTAAGGTAAAACAAAGGCTAAAATAATTAAAATCAAACATACTTTGCCCCTTTCTATTCTAGGATGTTGCGTACAGCTCATTATGAATTGCTAGGGTCGCATGCACCCAGCATGGCGTGTTCCATGTTTGACTAACAACACTTGGAAGGAAACTACAGCATTCACATTTAAATCACGGCCTCTGTTGCCCACGATGGCTGACTGTTCTGTAGTTGACTTATTCATTATTAGTCCTGGATTAGTCCTGGTGGTTTATAATACCATCTGGCAACAGACATCACGATGCTGGGCTTTTCTCAATTATTTTGACATTAACTAAAGCTACGACAGTAATGGTGGTTACTGTTGGACAGTAAGACTAGGGTAATTTTTCTTTCACTGCTCTTGAGTTTTCATGTTTCTTCCAGTGGACGGGGGCTGTGTAACAAACCTCCCTCTCCCCCACCTTTTTTGCTATGTACTGTCTGGCAGCCAGACTCAACATCAGGGTGGAATGAACACATGAGCAAGGAAATGAACAAGAGGGCAGCAAAAAGGATTAATTTCTTCTAGTATAATTCATACTTGGGGATTTTTGTCTTTGTTATTTAGTTATAGTTTGCTTATTTTACATAGGTGCTTATTTTTTATGCTTATACATGATTTATTTTGACGAACTTGGTGTTAAGATAATATATAACTTAGAAATTGGAATTTTACAGGCCCTTGGAGGACACAGTGGTTCTATTGCAAGTAGGAGTTGAAAATTCTGGGTGTGATTGGTTAAATTCCAGTGCATTTGGTGCTTAGTAGCAGTTGTCTTAACTCTCTTCTTTTCTAGTACTTGGTTATTACACTGTTATATTTAATAGGTGCAGAAAACTAGTTAGGAAACAAAGAATAAAAGGACAGAATTGATGGTTAGATAGTTTGACTGGACACTTAATTTGGAGCTAAAGCTAACATACAAATGATACCTTAAAGTGCAATAATGAAATAAAGTTTGAAATGCTTTAATTTTAAAATATTGTGCAGGCTTTAACTGTTTCTCAGCAAGACTACTGATATAATATCTGTGGAGACAGAGGAACAAGAATAAGAAAGAAACAGGGAATAAACAGATTTAATTAGTTGGGAAGCTTTACCTTGGATGAAGTTTTTCATTCTCTTTTAGTTTTTTAGTTTCTAGTGTTTGTAGCATGTGTAAATGTTAGTAATAAAGTCACCCCTTCTTTTCAGTAACTTTTTTCTTTTAATTTTTCTAATTCAAAGACTACTTACTTTTGTTGTTATTAGTAAAGATTTTCAGTAATTACAAGCTTAGGGCATAGAGGAAAGTAACTTAACTGCTTTTGGGTCACTTCTGTTTCAAAAAGGAGACAGGCAGGCATTTGGATCCCACTTTGTTCCAGGCCAAGGTATGGGTGCTGCCCTCCAATTGCCTGTGGAAAGGAGGTGTAGAAATCCTTCCTGAAAGCTAGAGATCCCTCCAGTGTACCTTCTTTCCTGACACTGTCTGATGCTCAGACTGCATTTGTCCCCACTCTTACCCCCCAAAGTGAAAATGATCTTCTTGCTGTCTCCATTGCCAAAGGAGTGGGCTTTTGTAGGAAAGGAAGGATCCTGAAGCTTCATATCATCACAATAAGACCTTAGTGCCAGGGGTTTTTGTGTTGTGGGTCCATTAAATAGGGACTTTCCATTCTTTAGTTTTCTCCTATACTGTATTTGACCTAAATTTGGTTCCATGGAGTTTACATACTTGACCAGAAAGTTTGGGGTAGTTATTTCTAGCTTTTAAATCTTTCTTGTTTATGTCATTAAAACACACCCTGTTTTATATAGCCTCAGACTTGCAGTTGACCCCAATAACACATGAATGAGCCTTCCCATGTGAAGAGACTGTACTCGAATCTGTAGGTTGGGATGAGCTGGCTGTCCTCTCATTAGCAGGTCAGGGTCCTGCTCCTTGTTCCTGCACAGAGTATAGGGTGTTTTATTTGCTGAAGAACTGAATGTTCCAGGGGTAGTATAGCGTATTCTTTCTAAAGTCTTTAACCTAAGGTTTGTTCTGGAGCACTTCACTCACTCCTTCACTTCCTTTAGGTCTGCTGCAGTTTCACCCTGCCAGAGAGGCCTTTCCTGACCCAAGGATGAAATTGTACCGTGATTATCTCCATTGCCTTTTCAAAGCCCTAACCACAACCTGATGTGTGATCTGTTTGTCAGTTGCCTGTCTCTGCCCTGAAGTGTGGGTTACTCCTCACTTGCCCTCTGCCACACTCCTAGCCCCTCGTCCAGGCATGCATCTCTCCCCGTCTGTGAACCAGAACTCCAAAAACAGCAGAGTATGAATCACGGCTCTGCTGGGCAGTGATTATGGGGTCTGGGGCAAGTGACTTTAACACGGAAACTGTTTCCTGTGTTGTAGTGTGGATCTGACTAGAACTGCCTCGTAGGGCTAAATTAGTTAATGCTGGTAAGTGCTGGGCACAGCTTCCAAGAGATGTTATTTGTTAATGCTATAAAATCACGAGAGAGTGTTTACCTTCACTTAGGGAGGGACGGGATGGTCATAAGTTTTTCTGTTTCTTTTTAATTGAGTACCTATAAGGGTTAAAGGACTAGCTGTCAGTGCAAACTAATTAAACTAATATTTGGCTAATTACCCATATTTTAAAGTCCTATTCTTTTGGCTCTAATACCTTATTCATTGGTAGTCAGGGGAATGGGGGCAAAGACTCCGGCTGGGGTACATCTCCCTTGCCTTTGGCTGGTCCTCAAGGTGGGGGGTGGGGCAGGAACATGTGGTGTGCTGAATGTAAGTTCTCTTTCCTAAGGTGTATAGTGCTTCTCTTTCGTTGTGCTGTTTAAATGGAGGGAGGGAGGGAGAGAGGAACATACATACAGAATCATGGGTCTCATAGCTTAAATACTCAAAAATACTTCTCTCCTTTTTATATAAGGCCTTTTCATTTAGTTTACTATCTTAAAGGAAAAAAAATACTCGTGGATTAATTTTTTGCATTTTATTTCCACTTACCTCTTCACAAAGGATTTGAGATTTACTGTAACTGTTATATTTCTCTAAATGTTGTGTTTTGCCTAGAACAGTGAGTGAATAGATAAATGAAGGAATTAATAAGAGAACTGATTATAAATAACAAGCTGGAGAAAAAGAATCAACTAATGGTCTTCCCCTAGAATCTACTTTTTAAAATCCTTATTTATTATTTAAAAAATATTTTTATTGAGAAATATCCACACATGTACAGTCCAACCATATTATACAATCATTGGCTTACAGTACATTACATAGTTGTGATTTCTTCACGATGATCATTTTTAGAACATTTGCATCATTTCAGAAAAAGAAAAAAAAGAACTCATACATCCCATACCCTTTCCCCCTCCCTCTTATTGACCCGCAGTATTTCAGTCTACTCAATTTTTACCCTTTATCTCCTTCTATTATTTATTTATTTTTTATCCATATTACTATTTTTGTACTCATCTGTCCATACCCTGGATAAAAGGAGCATCAGACACACGGTTTTCACAATCACACAGTCACATTGTAAAAGCTATATTGTTATACAGTTGTCTTCAAGAATTAAGGCTACTGGAACACAGTTCGATAGTTTCAAATACTTCCCTCTAGCCACTCCAATGCACCATAAACTAAAAAGGAATATCTGTGTAATGCATAAGAATAACCCCCAGGATAACCTCTAGACTCTGTTTGAAATCTCTCAGCCACTGAAACTTTATTTTGTCTCATTTTTCTCTTCCCCCTTTTGTCAAGAAGGCTTTCTCAACCTTGATGCTTGATACCAGGTTCTGGCTCATCCCAGGATTTCTGTCCCATTTTGCCAGGGAGAGTTACACCCCTGGGAGTCATGTCCCACGTAGGGGGAGAAGACAGTGAGTTCACAGCCAAGTTGGCTTAGAGAGAGAGGCCACATTGGAGCAACCAAAAGAGGTTCTCTAGGGGTGAGTCTTAGACATAATTATCAGTAGGCTTTGCTTCTCCTTTTCAGGGATAAGCTTCATCCAGGCAAGCTCCAAAATGGGGGGGTTCGGCCTACTGACTTCGTTGTTCCCACTGCTTGCTAGAATATCAGGAATTTCCCAGATAAGGAAGTTTATTTCCTCCTTTCTCCCCAGTCCCCTAAGGGGACTTTGCAAATACTTTTCTATTCTCTGCCCAGATTATGCTGGGATATATCAGGACATCATACAACCTGTACAAACCAACAAGATCTCACACCCTATTCAAGATAGAATCTGCTTTAACAGAAAAAAATTGAGATTTTTTTCTAATAGGTTGCCTAGATTTTGAAAAAGTTTATTTGCATAACTTATGGAAATTTGATACTATAGAATTTAAAGCTTTTAATAGCCCTCCCTGCACAAAGAAAAGCATTCACTTTCCTTCCCCCATATTCCTTCCCAGCAGTTTTTTTCTGAAAGAAAATACTAAGTTCATGCTTTTATGTGACAACTGTAAAGTGAAAATCTCCTCTCATACTTACATTGATTAGAGAAGATGACAGGCACCAAGCTGTTTAACCCTCAGGGTTTAGTGTGGGCCTGGGACATGTAAAACTATACTGTTTCTCCTTCTCCCCTCCCTATAAATACAATACTTTCCAGATTACAGAAATACTGGCAGTTGTGATTGTAAACACATGAGACAAAGCTGCCCTGCCTGCTGGTGGATGGCTAAAGCAAGTTGCTGTCCACTGTAGAAGTGAATGGATGGGAATGGGCTGGGGAGTGCTCATGTCCCCTCTTGCTCATTGACCTTATTGAACTGGCCTTTGACTCTGTTTACAGACCTTATCTTGTGACCACAATTCCCATGGGTTGTCCAAAGTCATTATGCCTTAATCTTCCGAACGCTACTTGAATCTTTAGGGTTGGTTTTTTTTTTTCTTTAAGGTAAAATACTACTTGATATGTCCTGTATGTTAAAGTGGTATAAAACAACTTTATAAAATGAGATTCTACAACAAATTCAGTGTGGAAAAAAAAAATCCTAGAAGGAAATGAATTTGTAGGCCATATATGACCCACAGATTTATTTTGATTTGTATTCCTCCCTCCCTTTTTAATTTGAACTGGTTGCTTACACTTAAAATTTAGGAGACTTGACACAAAATAGCTGAATTCCCACCTGACAGCTCTGGACCTGTATTGCCCTGTGTCCCCTTTTCCCCTCCCTGGTCCACTTCACCCCTTGTCTCGCACCCACTTTCCCCCTGGAAGAGCTTAGATAATTAAACTAGAGCCTAGATGATTCTGTCATGTAGAGAGATGTTTTTGGTCAGGTTTGTGGTCACATAATTGACCGATCATATTAGGAAAGAACTCTCTGAGAACCCATGTGGGGAAGGAGGCCAGTGGGGCCGACCCTGCTTCTCTAGAAAAAAAGGTCCAGGGTTCGCACTGCAATGCATTTTACCTGGTGATGGTACTTAATCTTTCTTTGTCTGTGGACTTGTTGTTTTCACTGCCTTTCACATGATTGTTCAGTAAATATTCAGTACATTTGTATAGGATTTTATTCATTTTAAATGCCATACCTCTGCGTGTATTCCTTTCTCACAGAGCTGCCATGTTTGGGTCTTTATGTATGGTTTATGTATGTATGTGTGTCACCATACATAAAGTCTTAAGTGACTCTCCCAAGAGCAGGCAGATAGTAAAGGGTAGAGGTTGGGATTTGGATGCAGGACTTCTGCCTGCAGGTAATGTTCTTATCTTAACATCTGTAGCTGCTGATTATTCAAACCAAGTGACATTTCTTGGAAAATCTATTTATTTCAGCTTAATCACTTTACTGTCTTCTGTAGAAGTTTTAAATTACTGCCAACATTTTATTATTTACTTGGCCAAGCGTAATTCGCAATTATTTTGAAATGAATCAGAGTTCTCTAAAAAGTGTTTAGATTTCAGAGTTTTACACTAACCAGATTATTCAAGACACATTCATATAGTTCTCATCTTTTACCATTAGAAAATCCCAGTTTATTTCCCATGAAAATTTTATTTTTTTGGCTGGAGTGTTTAAAATACAAAGTGCTTAATCCTTGGAGTTAATTGTATGAAAATTGGCAGCGCATATGCAAAACTAATTAGGAGAGAGCAAATAGAGACTTGTCTCTTTGCTCTCTCCTGAGATCCAGAACAGTCCTAGCTGATGCCTGTGGTCTTAGACCTAATTATTAACAACCCCCTACCTTCATCTCAAAAGGTCCTGCTTTAGACAGTATATCATCTGGAAACCCTACCTGTAGGAATAGGAGAATGTTAATTTAAATATTTAAAGACTTGTGTCATCAACTGAGGTCTCTAGACATTCAGACAACTGGTATTTTCTTCGAACCAGTTTTCAGGACAAAAGGATAAGACAGCAAATTATCTGGAATGAATTGGGACACTGCATAAATTAGAATTAGAAATAGCTGTAGGTCCCGATCAGTGATAGTCTATCGATGTGACTGAGATACATATTTAGCAAAGGAAATTAATGTAAACAGTTAACGGGAAAAACCATGACTGACCTTCACACAGAGGACAAGGACATTTCCTAATGATAACTGTATATGTTATTTCTTAACTGAAGATTAAATGTGGGGCGGTAGCTTCTTGAACTTTATACCCAAAGCATAAGTTACAAAA
Organism: Myrmecophaga tridactyla; assembly: GCA_004026745.1. Taxonomy (NCBI): domain Eukaryota; kingdom Metazoa; phylum Chordata; class Mammalia; order Pilosa; family Myrmecophagidae; genus Myrmecophaga; species Myrmecophaga tridactyla. Next base: position 8,191 of record PVIY010019665.1, read on the forward strand.
GAATGAAAAGATAAATGGGCCCTCCTCAGAATCAAAAGCGTCTGTGCCTCAAAAGAGTTTGTCACAAAAGTGAAGAGGCAGCCAACTCAATGGGAGAAAGTCTTTGGGAACCATATATTGGATAAAGGTGTGATATCCTGTATACGTAAAGTAATTACACACCTCACTAACAGAAGAACAAACAACTCAGTTATAAAATGGGCAAAATATATGAGTAGACATTTTCCCAAAGAGCAAATACAAATGGCTGAAAACCACATGAAGAAATGCTCATCTCCATTAGCTATAAGAGAAATCCAAACTACAATGAGATATCACCTCACACCTACAAGAATGGCTGTTATTAAACAAATAGGAAACTACAAATGTTGGAGAGGATGTGGAGAAATTGGAACACTTAAGCACTAGTGGTAGGAATGGACAATCACTGTGGAAGACAGTTTGGTGGTTCCTTAGAAAGCTAAATATAGAGTTGCCCTATGACCTGGCAGTACCAATACCAGGTACCCAAAAGAGTTGAAAGCAGTGGCACATGACATTTGTATGCTGATGTTCAAGCAGCACTATTCATAATTGCCGAAAGATGGAGACAATCCAAGTTCCATTAGTCGATGACTGGGTAAACAAAATGTGGTATATACACACAATGGAATATTATGCATCAGTAAGACAAAATGAGGTCCTTAAGCATATGACAGCGTGGATAAACCCTGAGGATATAAAACTGAGTGAAATAAGCCAGACACAAAAGGATATAGGCCAATTTCACTATTATGGCTCTGGTAAAGAGAGCAAACTCCAGATGATACGGTCCAGAAAGAAAATCTGTACTCATATATAGCAATGAGCTAGGTGTTGCATCTCTGCAGCTAGAGTATGCAAATGATTTCACAAGCCACTGCTTCCACATATTTCACATTTTGACATCAACCATTCATAATAAAGATTCTTTAAACGAGAAAAAATTTAATAAAAAAAAAAGGAAATACAGATTCCCAGAACCTGGCTCTAAAAAACCACTGGTGAAAGACAGGGCTTTAGAGTAGATGACACTTTCTGAAAAGAAAAGGAAAAAACATTGAATGTGGGAAGGTTCATGGTTGCTCCCAGCTGGGCCTGAAATTCCTGAGAATCATTTAACCTTCATATTATCTCCTCTCAGATTTACTATAAAACGAGTCAGGGTCCTGAAATATCTCACAGCAAGAGAAATGGCTTGGTCTGAAGTCGCAAGATTATGGGATGTACTTGTAAGAGCTATTAAATTTAAAAGTTTCTCTTTTAGTTTCTTTTAGCAAGGAATAACCTTGTGATTATTAAATAGCCCTTATACATTTACTGTGTTTTCTCCTGCAGTGCTTTTTTTTCTGTTTATTTTTTGTTAATGCAGTTTTGTTGATATATATTATATATTCACATACTATGAAATCATCCAAAGGTGTACAGTCAGTGGTTCGCAGTATCATCATATAGCTATGCATTTATCATCACAATCGACTTTCTTTTGTGTGTGAAAAATTGCATATATACAGAAAAACAATAAATTTCAAAGCACACTACAGCAATTAGTTCTAGAATACATTTCAGGGTTTGGTATGGGTTTTAATTACACAATTTTAGGTTTTTACTTCTATCTGCTCCAAGACTGGAGGCTAAAAGAAATATCAGTCTAAAAGTTCAGCAGTCATACTCATTTGTTAAAGCCTGTCTTCTCTATTAAAACTCCATCTTGTCCTGTGCTCTTTCTCCCACTTTTTAGGGGTATTTGGATTGTGCCCATTCAAAATTTTTCATGTTGAAAGGGGCTGTTGATAATCTAAAAATGGGACGGGGATGGAACTAGTTGATGTTCTGGAGAGGCTGGCCCCTCTGCATTTCAGGACTTACCCTGTCTAGGAACCCATCTGGAGGTTGTTAGGTTTCTGGAACGTAATCCTAGTGCATGGAACCTTTGTAGAATCTCATATAATGCCCTAGGTGTTCTTTAAGTTTGGCAGGAATGGTTTTGGTTGGGGTTTGGCAAACTATGAAAGGTAGCAATGTCTAACTGAAGTTTGTGTAAGAGTAGCCTCTCGGCTGAATTTGAACTCTCTGAGCCATGATACCTTATTTGTTACACTTCTTTTCCTCCTTTTGGTCAGGATAGCATTGTTGTTCCCCCAGTTCCTGGACCAGGCTCATCCCTGGGGTTCCTATCCCACGATGCCAGGGAGACTTTCACCCCTGGATGCCATATCCCACATAGCGGGGAGGGTAATAATTTCACTTGCAGAGTTGGGCTTAGAGAGAGTCTGTAGTACTTTTTAACTTTGAATTTTATAATATTCTTTTAAATAATATTCCAAATTTACATTATTTTATAATAGAATCTTTTAAAATTCTAAACTATATATAAAATAGTCTTTATAATGAGGAAGTCATTACATATTAGTTACTCCTAGAGTTACTAAAATGAGTTACGAGTCTTATTATTTTCTTAACTATTCTTATTTTATAGCAGAATTGGAAGCTTGTTTTTATAGGATGGAAATGGTAAATTGGGATGTGTTGTTATCCTTTAATATTCCAGGTGCAGTTTTACCCAGTGACAGTGGGATCTCATTAGTAACCTCAACCACACCAGGGGTGGGTGGGTAGAATAGCATTAGTTCATGCCATTGGAGTGCATGCGGCTGATTCTAAAATGGTCACATTAGAATTCTTCACCTCAAAGGAACCTCCAGTACAGTACAGTCATTTTGTATTGAGGAATAAGAAACCATGTGACCCAATAAATTCAAGTGAACTTATCTAGCGTCTTAGAACTAATGGATAGTGTAACCAAGAAATTAAGAATTAACAAATGATTACTAAATCACTATTTAGTTGTTTTTTCTTTCTATATTGTAGAATAGGCAGAAGTTAATACCTAGAATTGCTGAAACTCGACTAGTCTCATCCTTGTTTATACTGTTATGACGGTCATTCTATCCTAGCTTCAGCCCTCTTTACAGTTGCTATTGTAATGGTAACAACACCATCCCCCCTTGTTAGAATCCACAACACCCCCGCACGCCCCCAAACTCCTTAGACTCTGATAAGCCTCCAGAGTATTAAAGTCTCTTTGAAACCCAGGTGTCATGGATTGGCTGTTATGTGCATCAGACAGGAAACCCTGCATTTGTTCTGTATTAGTAGCATAAAAGCAGTAAATGTCTCTTTATTACTTACAAATAAATAATACTTTTTTCTGGTGGTACTTATTAACCTTTATTCTTGAAATACTCCAAACTTCCTTCAAAGAAATAATAGTTTCATTTTGGTTACCAGAAAATTGCTTAAACACTCAGTTTAGTCTTGTTTATACCTCTAAAGAGTTGGGACTTCAATCCTATTGAATCCAGGAAATTGACTAGTGTTCAGAAATTACATTTCCAGATGAATTAGTTGATATCACTGTGTCTTACCTGCTTCATGGGGTATGTTATAGTGAGCAGTGGATAGGGGCCCAGTGGGAGAGGAGGGAAATGGACAGAAGATACAGGTGCTCAGCTCGATATTCCAGCATTTCTCATTGGATTGCCCAGGAACAGAATGGTTCACTTTGATCTCATCACAGCATGCCTTCTTTGATACATTTAAACATCTTAAAAAATATATAAGAGGTAGGGGAAATTACCCAAATAAAGGCAGAGAAACTGAAAACTAGTTAAGGTAAAAGCAAACAAGCAATTTTGAATTTGAGGAGAACATTCGCAAGGGTCTCAGATCAAATACAGATGTCTGAAATACTACAGAGGCAGAACGAGACCCAAAGGATGTGATCAGACAGAAAGGGTGACTCGGGAAAGAAATGAAAGGGGTAGACGAACCTCAGTAGCAGGGTCCTTAATCATATCTAGGGCTGTCCTAGAGAATTGGGCCACAGGGCTGTGGGGACCTGCAGGGTGCAGTGGGAACTGGTAGGATACAGTGAAGGCAGTCTGAGGACCAGGGTCAGACATCAGCTTTTGCTTCTCTGTTATTTTCCTCTCGCCTCCGTTTCATTTATGTGATTCAGATTTCCCAAAATGTAGCTTTAATATCTAATTGAAAATTTTTCTTTGCATTATATCTTCTATTCTCTGTTCTTAATTTTAAAGGTGAGTTGTAACATCCATTTCTTTCTCAAAAAATTGTTTCCCCTGGACCTGAAAAGCATACCCTGTCCTTTCCTATCCCATATCACTAAGGGTAGACAGAGCACATAATACTCCTTCCCCTACCCTAAAGCTGTTTATAGGAAGGCTCTGTACAAAAAGTGAGGTGCATTGTTAAATGTTGCTAACGTGGAGGTGCTCTGTCCTGCCTGCTAGGTTATATCTGCTCACCCAAAGGAGCTATTTCATTGACATTTATTTAGAATTTTCTTAGTCATTATAGGTGAATATCCCATTGAGTCTGTCACCTGAGTAACTTCTTTGTATTAAAGTTTTAAAGCCATATCATCATTACTGTATTAGTGTGCCAGGTAAATCCTTTGAGGCTGTATGGAGGCCACCAGCTAATCTGAGTATATACTTGGCCTTATTTTTAAGTTTTCTTTCTCCACTGCTCCGTCTCCCAAATACATAAACAGACACACACTTTTGTCTTGCAATAGTTTTCTTCTTCATAAAAAAAAAAAAAAAATGAACATAACACAACATTCCTTTCAGCCAAACTTTTGGAATTTAGCCAGAAGGTACCTACAACTTCACTATAGTTTAAAATTCTCGATTTGTAATGACTTAAGGGGTTTTTAAGGCTTTCAAAAGCCTATTAGTCAGTACTCTTCTCTCCATCATTATGCCTTTGCACACACTCAGATAAAGCTTGCCTAGACTTTAGTTACTATGAAATTAATGGCTGCTGATGGCCTCTGCAACATTCTGAGAAATGTATTCCTAAAAATGTTTGAGGACATGGTGTCCTAGCAAGTATGTAAGAAGTGATTAGTCATACAAAGAAAACCATGCTGTCCACAGAGGGCTCCCATTGGAGCTTGCCTTCTGTGTTGGGGTTTTGATAGCCAGGAATAAAATGTGCAGTCATATATAGTCTTCTAGGGAGTAAAAAACATGACAACTGTATCCTTTATGAGGAAATGTATTTAGTTTTCTTTAAAGTGCTGCTGAATCTTATGTTTAAAACATATCCTGAGGGCAGTGCGACAGTGGCTCAGTGGCAAAATTCTTGTCTGCCTGCCAGAGACCTGGGTTTGATTCCCGGAGCCTGCCCATGCCCAAAAAACATATATATACATAAATAGATCCTGAGCTGAGGAACCCAGACTTGCCCCCTTGTATATTACTTAAAATTTGAAATGTATCACGTGTCAGTTCTCATCAAGGTTTTGTTCTTCACTGCAGCCATGGAACAATTTCTTGGTACTTGCTATACCTGAAGAGTTAGCTATTCATCATTAATTCATCAAATATCTATTGAGCATCTGATTATGTGTTAGGCACTGAGCTAAGCTCTGCAGATAAATTTCCATTTGCCTATTGCAAAACTTCTCTTCCAGGACTCCCTTGCAGTGTCGTTCTGGGGCTTATCTTTCCTTCCTTCTGTGTTGGACCCCTTGTTGCCTGCATCCTAAGTCTTCTTATTCACAGATTCGTTCCGGACCCCTTGTTGCCTGAATCCTAAGTCTTCTTATTCACAGATTCATTCCCTCATATTAGAGGGGCAGATCCTCTAGTGGCTGACTGGGAGAGAAAGAGTAAATGCAGGGTTAATTTGAGGCCTTGCATATTTGATAGTAGTTCTACTTGATGTATAGTTTGGTTACGAAGAGAATTCTAGATTGGGAATAATTTCACTATTCCCACTTGTGAAGGCATTGTACTACAGTTTCCACTGTTATTGTCTATGTCCAGTACTGTTCCAGGCTATGATTATTTGTATAGATAGCCATTTTCCTTCCCTCTGGAAGTTTTTTGCCCCTGGTGTTCTAAATTTGCACTTTCTTGTGCTGGGCCCCTCACCCTGTCTATTCCAGGCACACTAGTCCTTTACTTCTGCATCCATTTTTTGTATTGTTTTTCTCCCCCTCATGTATTTTTTCTGTTTGGTCTTTCTAGAGTGAATACTTTCCTCTCTAGTTGTCTTATGTTTTTGTCTTTTCTCAGCTTCTGGGAGATTCTTCAACTTTATCTTCAAACTTTATTCCCCTTTTTTATTTTACTCTTTTGTTTAATTTCAAAAGCCTCTTTTCCTGGATTTTCCTTTTTTATTCCATTCTATATTTTTTGCATGGAAACAATATTATCTCTTTATATTATAGGTGAGTTTTTGTTTTTATTTTTGAACTTTTCTTCTTTTGACTTCATTGTTTGTTTGTTTTTTTCCACAGACTTGCTTGTTTTATCTTTGTCTCTTACATTGGATCCTTTTTTTCAGTTGCCTGATAGCCCTTGGCTGTTGAGTCTCACTTAAGAGCGGTGCACTAGAAGTGAAATGGAAACTTTGCAGGCAAGGTTTTTTAATTAGCAGCTTCACTGTAGTGACCCAGCTTTTTGTTAGAGGACTTTAGGTATCTGTACATTGGTTTAGTTGAATCTTCCAGTCTCCTCCTTGGGATGTGGTATGGGATATGGCTGTTTGTCACTGTTCTGGGAGCCAGGTGGGAGAAGAGGGCCAGAGGTCCCACTGTTTATTCACGCTTTCACTTTGCCCACTTGTTCAGCCTTGCACTCCGCACCCCCACCCCCCAGGCCTCATGTTCAGTTTCATCAGAGATTTCATCTCTGGTTTCCTGTGATGGTTGTGAGGGAGAGTGTTCACCCAAACATGTGGGAGAGGGAACTTGGGGGTCTAACTGCTTGCTTCCTTTTCACCTTTCCTCCAGTCTCCCTGGTGGCAGCCCAGCACTTGGGTCATTTCTGGGGTCTGGTAAATTGTCTTAAAGAGCTGACTGTTAGATTGCATCTTCCTTCACTCACTCCCCATTTTCTGAGAATTCGGGGGGGTGTCTCTTTTGTTTCTCCTTTCCCATTCTCTTTGTCCTGATAAGTCTATTCCAAAAATACTTCTGCATTCTCTTTTTAGAAAACAAGAGAAAATCAGGTGGGTTCTACCACCCACCTTTTAGCCATTAGTCTCCAATTTATATTTTAAGAAAGCCATGTTTGTTACTTTGTCAAAACAGAATGGAGGGAAGAACAGCATTCTGCAAGGAGATCAGTGGGCGGCAGATGCATATAACCCAGGGGAGTGGGAGGGAAAAACAGGTTGGGGTATATCAGGAAATGGAATTGGCAGCACTAGCTGTCTGCAAGACAGAAGGGAAAGAACATCACAGTTTCAGACGGTTGAACTATTTTGTAGAACAATTTTAAGGCCAAATTTTAGCTTAAGTGTATTTACATTCTTGGAAATAGAGAAATCTTTTTAAAAATGTTATGTTTTTCATACTTATTGTTAAAAATTTGGAAATTATAAGCAGACAAAGTGGAAATAACATGTAACTGTGATCAATACATATAAAACCTCTGCTAAAATCTTCTTGCATTGCCAAATGACATACAGTAATTGTATCACTAGTCTCTAATTACAGAACATCTAGGTTGTTTTTTATTTCTCTGCTGTGCCTTTTTTTAAAGAAGCAGTTTTATTGATAAATTCACATGCCATACAGTCCACCCAAGGTATACAATCAGTGGCTCTCTGTATAATCACATAGTTGGATATTCACCAGAATCAATTTCAGAACATATTCATTACTCCAAAAAGAAAAATCTCATACCCCACATCACCCCATTATTGACATTTAGCATTGGAGTGGTACCTTTATTACAATTGATGAAAGAATTATTAAGGTATCTTTTAACTATAGTCCATAGTTGGCATTAAGTGTATTTTCCCCATCTGTAACCCTGTTCACCCCTATTATTAACACCTTATGATAGTGATGTACATTTGTTCTTGTTCATGAAAGAATATTCTTCTGTTTGTACTATTTACCACAGATGTCATCCGCAACAGGGTTCACTATGTTATCTATCCAGTCCCATATTTTATCCTCTGGCTTTTCCCCTTTGAACCACAATCACACATATAATACACTGCTATTAATTACATTCACAATATGCTACAATGACCTCTATCCATTTCCAAACATTTACAATCAATCTATTTTAAAATTCTGCACAAATTAAGCATTAGCTCCCCATTCTCTACCCTCATTCTATTTCCTGATTACTTATCCAGATTTTTTTTTTTTTTTTGCATGGCCAGGCACTGGTAGAAATCAAACCTGGTCTCCAGCATGGCAGGCGAGAACTCTGCCTGCTAAGCCACCGTGGCCCGCCCTAACTTACCCAGATTTTAACTCTGGAATTTGCTTATTATATACAGTTCAGGTCAGAGAGATCATACAATATTTGTCCTTTTGTGACTTGCTAATTTCATGCAACATAATGGTTCATCCATGTTGTCTCATGCTTCAGGACTTCCTTCCTTCTTGTGGCTGAATAATGTTCCATTGTGTGTATATACCACATTTTGTTTGTCCATTCATCAATTGATGGACACTTGGGTTGGTTCCATCTTTTGGCAGTTGTGAATAATGCCACTGTGAACAATGATGTGAAAATGTTCATGTCCCTGCTTTCAGTTGTACTAGGTAATAGGGTGATTGCCAGTTCATAAAGCAGTTCCATACTTAGCTTCCCGAAGAACCGCTAAACCTCCACAACAGCTGCACCCTTTTACATTCCCACCAATAGTGAATGAGTGAGTATTCGTTCCTCTTTCTCCACATCCTTGCCAACACTTGTTTTCTGTTTGTTTAATGGTAGCCATTCTGGTAGGTGTGAAATGATATCTCATTGTGGTTTTGATTTGCATTTCCCTAATAGCTAGTGATGTTTAAGCATCTTTTCATGTGCTTCTTAGCCATTTGTATTTCTTCCTTGAAGAAATGTCTATTCAAGTCCTTTGCCCATTTTTATTTGGGTTGTTTGTCTTTTAGTTGTTGAGTTGTAGGATTGCTGTGCCCTTTTCGCTTATCTTCTTTCTTCAGGTGGTGTCCTCAGGTGGAACTGTGGGGTCAAATGGCATGCACAGTTATTAAATATATGTTATAAGTTAGATTCTTGTTAAAACAGGAAGACAGGTTTCTCCAAGCCTTGGAGCATCTTCTGGGGAGGCTTGAAGACAGTTCCTTGTTACTATTGAGTCACGTGTGGAGTGAGGTTTTAAAGGATTGCGCAATTACTGTATTTTTTTTTCAAGATTTTAGCATCACAAATATTTTTTTCCTAAATCTTTCTTAATCTTTTTGAATCCTGAGGTTACATATACTTTGTCACCTTGTAATGCTGCAGTTTGCTTCCAAGATTTAGCCCAACTGGGAAATGAACAATAAGACCGCTGTCCCTTTGGGCAGGAAGTCCATATTAAAATTCTTTTGTTGTGTCCCATATAAGGAGTGAGATAACAAGAAAGATAAAGTATTATGGTCCTTACTGTCTTCACCCACACCTTCTCATAGGATGTGTTGTTTTTACTGGCTATCACTCTTTTGGTTTACCCAGTGCTTGAAGGATTTAAGCATCAGTTACTTAAACCCTTCTCTCAGTAAACCCAGAATTCTCATTACTTAAGCTTTAGGCCATTTAAAACTAAATGTTTAAGAGGTATTTAAGATTCCCCATAACAGGTGTGCTTTGCACACATATAATAACTGTACACCATGAGATGCCATGAATGTGTAGCCACGTGGGGGGTGGGAGGTCCACATGGGAGGTATGGTGATGGTGAATGGCTCAGAAAAATAAAAAGACCATCCAAAGGCAAATAAACTGCAGTCCAAATCCTTATTACCCTTACCAAGAGTTGCTATTTAACAAAACAATGAACCACAAATGAAAGAAACAGGACTAATTTATCATAACTGACCTCAGATGTTAGTTTTACCAAACGTTTTTTGCAGAATTTATCCTTCATCCCAAAAGGCTTTGTAAACTTTCATCATTTCATAGTTCAAATGTTCTGAAGAATTAAGCATATTCCCTTGAAGGAATGCAGAACCAGTTATTATCTGATTGACCCCAAGTTTATGTTCCCCTATATATAATATGCATTATCAAGCAGAGGAGGAGAGTTGGGTGGAAACTGTGACCCCTCTCCTGCCCACTGTACACAGCCCAGTGGGAGAAAGCCCCTTACACGAGCAAACAAGCTGGCATTTAAAGTATTTTCAGTGTGCACACTTCCAGCTCCCTTGCAGAACTTTGGTTTCTGCTCTTATGACACATCCCCCTAAAGGGCAAACCTCTTCTCTTGCATGTGATTGCTTTTCCTTTCCATTGGCTCCCTACAGTCAGTATCTATGCTTTGATTGGGTTCTCCTTTTGGCATCCCCAAGGATGCACTCTGTTTCTGTAGAGGGATAACTGCAGGGTTTTCTGTTCTAGATGGACTGCGTCCTTGTTAGGTGCCAGATTTCAGTTGGGGAACCTTGTTGAGAGGGGCCCGTCATAGGCTTGGTGGCACTGGGGAGAGCATTCTGTTTCAGGAATGCTGACTGGTGTACTACAACCTCAAGTGTAGTCTGTTTTTTTCCTGGGAAAACTTTCATCATCCCATCTTGCCTCTGCAGTTATATTGGCTTACTCTGGTTATTAATGAGGTTTTGTATCTATCAATTCTTCTAATCTTATTGGACCCCTCTTGATTAGCCTTTATCTAGGCCTTTTGTGTACTGTAGCTTCTTTCAAAAGATTTATGATACTTAGAATTTTTCTTTAGTGTATGCATGCATATAAAGATACTAAAATAGCAATCTTTTTTTTTTAACAGATGCAGCAGCTTTTTTATGAGAATTATGAACAGAACAAAAAGGGTTACATTAGAGATCTCCATAACAGTAAGATTCACCGAGCCATCACATTACACCCCAACAAAAACCCACCCTACCAGTACCGACTTCACAGCTATATGCTTAGCCGCAAGATAGCTGAACTTCGTCATCGCACAATACAGCTCCACCGAGAGATTGTTCTGATGAGCAAATACAGTAACACAGAGATTCATAAAGAAGATATGCAGCTGGGAATTCCTCCTTCTTTTATGAGGTTTCAGCCCCGCCAGCGAGAAGAAATTTTGGAATGGGAGTTTCTTACTGGAAAATATTTGTATTCAGTTGCTGATGGTCAACCTCCTCGAAGAGGGATGGACTCTGCCCAGAGAGAAGCCCTGGATGACGTTGTCATGCAGGTCATGGAAATGATCAACGCCAATGCCAAGGCCAGAGGGCGCATCATTGATTTTAAGGAGATACAATATGGCTATCGTCGTGTCAACCCCATGTATGGGGCTGAGTACATCCTGGATCTGCTGCTCCTCTATAAAAAGCACAAAGGCAAGAAGATGACGGTTCCCGTGAGGAGGCATGCTTACCTACAGCAGACCTTCAGCAGGATCCAGTTTGTGGAGCATGAGGAACTGGATGCCAGGGAGCTGGCCAACAAAATTAACCAAGAATCTGGGTCCTTATCCTTTCTCTCAAATTCCCTGAAGAAGCTTGTTTCCTTTCAGCTCCCTGGGTCAAAAAACGAGCACAAAGAACCCAAAGATAAAAAGATAAATATATTGATTCCTTTGTCTGGACGTTTTGATATGTTTGTGAGATTCATGGGAAACTTTGAAAAGACATGTCTTATTCCAAATCAGAATGTCAAGCTTGTTGTTCTGCTTTTCAATTCTGACTCCAACCCTGACAAGGCTAAGCAAGTTGAACTAATGAGAGATTATCGCATTAAGTATCCTAAAGCGGACATGCAGATTTTGCCTGTGTCTGGAGAATTTTCCAGAGCACTAGCCCTTGAAGTAGGATCTTCCCAGTTTAATAACGAATCCTTACTCTTCTTCTGTGACGTTGACCTTGTGTTTACTACAGAATTCCTTCAGCGATGTCGAGCAAATACGGTTCTGGGCCAGCAAATATATTTTCCAATCATCTTCAGCCAGTATGATCCAAAGATTGTTTATAGTGGGAAAGTTCCTAGTGACAACCATTTTGCCTTTACTCAAAAAACTGGTTTCTGGAGAAACTATGGGTTTGGCATCACTTGTATTTATAAGGGAGATCTTGTCCGAGTAGGTGGCTTCGATGTTTCCATCCAAGGCTGGGGGCTCGAGGATGTGGACCTTTTCAACAAAGTTGTTCAGGCAGGTTTGAAGACATTCAGAAGCCAGGAAGTTGGAGTAGTCCACATCCACCACCCTGTCTTCTGTGACCCTAATCTTGACCCCAAACAGTACAAAATGTGCCTGGGGTCCAAAGCAGCCACATATGGGTCCACACAGCAGTTGGCTGAAATGTGGCTGGAAAAAAATGATCCAAGTTACAGTAAAAGCAGCAATAATAACGGCTCAGTGAGGACAGCCTAATGCCCAGCTCTGCTGGAAAAGACACTTTTAATTATCTAATTTATTTTTTAAAAAATTTTTGTATGATCAGTTTTTGAAGTCCATACAAGGATATATTTTACACGTGATTTTCTTACAAAGGACTCCTTTAAGATTAAGATTGAGTTTTTTGAACAAAAATGTGATCAATGTTTGCCTTTGAACACATCTTCTTGCTGAACGTTATGTAGCAGACCTGCTTAATCATGACTTGAAACGTACCTGATGAGCAAAAACTTTTCTTTTTTACATTTCCTTTTCAAACTCCCTTTGCTACAGTCCCATGGCGGAAAACATGGATGCACCTGCAAAGTATTACCGTAACAGAACACTGTCACTCTGGCAGGTGTTCCGTTGTGACTGTTACCATTGCACAGATTCTACCTTTTGTCTTTTTTACAACAATTTTTATTTTTTAAAAAAGCCATTTTGTGTTTCAGTTGTAAAATAAGGAATGTGATCGTAGTTATATTGTCATCTTAAGAGAGCTTTCCAAAGTTGATCGTTTTCCCCAAAATGTGCTAACCGTGCTTCCTGTGGTCCTGTAGGTATTAAAGCAAGGGGAGGGAGGAAGGCAGAAAGCTGGCAGCTCTTCTAGTTGTACAGACGAGCTGTCACCGACTTGGCCTAAATGGACCTGGTAGTAAATTTCAAAAAGGATTTTGTCATTATCTCTCTTCCCGGCCCTTCTCTTTAAAGGGCAAAATATTAATATTTAGAATGGCAAAGAATAATTATTTTAATAAATCTAATGTATGCAAAGCTTAGAAAAAACAAAAAACACCCTGATGAAAAAACATTGGGGAAAAACTTGTACCTGGTTTTGTTCACGTCAACCTTTTTGTCTGTGTTATGTTGATGGAGATGGTTATTTCATTCTTTAATTACTGTTTTGTTTTTTCTTTGTATCTGAAGTACCTTTAATTTATTTAATATCCATTGTTCTGAGCTCTGCTATTTCTGGAGTACCTGTTAGCTATTAGTATTTATGTCTATCAAGGAGTGTGCACTCACTGTTTAGTGTGTTTTACTTGCAGTACACTGATCTCCAAAGATTTCTTTTTAAAAACATTCCCCTCAATTTTTACATTCCTTACTGTTTTACTAAATATTAAGTGTTCTTTGACAATTTTGGTGCTGAGGTGTTTGGGGGGGGAACAAAGGTAAAATGAATCTGTTACTACATGAGAAAGTTTGTTTTAAACTCACAGATCAAATGTGCCTTAATGAATTTTTTTTTTCATTTAGATTTCAAACAATGATAGGATTACCATTTTAATATACGTCATTGGAGATCTGCTTATTTGTAAATAGCCTATTGCTCATTTGGAAAAATAAACCAGTGAACAATATTTTTCTATTGTACTTTTCAGAACTATTTTGTGTCATTATTCCTGTTTGAGCTGAAGAATTGTATTCCGTTTGGAGAGTGAACAATTTAAACACTGATTCTTAAAGTTTTCCAGCTATTCGAGGGAGGTATTCATGTGAACCACAGTTTGGGAATGAACTGAAACTAACTTTCAAGTGCCTCTTCCTCAATTTTTTCCCAGAATGAACTCGTCCTTTGTTTGTTCCTCATTAGTTTGGCCACTCCATGATCTCTAGAGCTGCTTATCAAGCCAGGTCCAAACACCATCTACACATGTGATCCAGATGCACTTTCCTGGGGCCCACACTCACCCTGGGGATCGATCAGGGTCTCCATCTTAACAGGTGCCCTGGGTGACAGCTGTGTGCTTTTTTTTTTTTTTTTTTTTTTTTTTGGTATAATATAACATATACAAATCAAAGAAAGAGTAGTAGTTTTCAAAGCACTCTTCAACAAATAGTTACAGGACAGATCCCAGAGTTTGTCGTGGGCTACCATACCATCCTCTCAGATTTTTCCTTCTAGCTGCTCTAGAATATAGGAGGCTAGAAGGAATAAATCTTTTTATCATAATTGACTTTTTTTTCTTTTTTGTGAAAAAACATTTTTAAAAACAATAAATTTTAAAGCACATTGCAACAGTTAATTGTAGAACAGATTTCAGAGTTTGGTATGGGTTACAACTCCACAACTTTAGGTTTTTACTTGTAGTTGCTCTAAGTTACTGGAGACTAAAAGAGATATCAATTTAATGATTCAGCAATCATATTCATTTGTTAAACCCTATCTTCTTTATATAATTCCACCATCACCTTTGATCCTTCTAGCCCACTCTTGAGGAGTATTTGGGCTATGGCCATTCTAACTTTTTCAAGTTGTAAGGGTCTGTCCCTAATACGGGGTAGGGAGATGGAACTAGTTGATGTTCTGGAGAGGCCGGGCCCTCTAGGTCTCAGGACTGGACTCACCTGGTTCAGGGACCCATCTGGAGGTTGCAGGTTTCTGGAAAGTTACCTTAGTGCTTAGAACCTTTGTAGAATCTTAAACATTGCCCTAGATATTCTTCAGGATTGGCTGGAATAGTTTTGGTTGGGGTTTGGCAAGTTATGATAGGTAGCAGTGTCTAACCGATGATTTTGTAAGAGTGACCTCCAGAGTAGACTCAATTCTATTTGAACTCTCAGCTGCTGATACTTTATTAGTTACGCTTCTTTTCCCCCTTTTGGTCAGGATGGAATTGTTGATCCCATGGTGCCAGGGCCAGGCTCATCCCTGGGAGTCATCTCATGCTGCTGGGGACATTTTCACCCCTGGATGTCATGTCCCACGTAGTGGGGAAGGCAATGATTTCACTTGCAGAGTTGGGTTTCGAGAGAGTGAGGTCACATCTGAGCAACAACGGAGGTCCTCCGGAAGTAACTCTTAGGCATGCCTATAGGTAGGTTAAGCTTCTCTGCTACATACATTAGCTTCACAAGAGTAAACTTCAATGAAGGGCTTGGCCTATTGATTTTTGGGTGTCCCTAATGTTTGACACAGTATCAGAGGATTCCCTGATTCATGTTTTAGGGTAGAGCTGCTGAATGGATTGTGTGACGTTGCCATATAATCCAATAGTCAGAGTAACAATCTCTGATGCAAAGTAGCAAGCTTTTGTGGAAGAGAATTCCACTCCCAGGAAAGGTGTTGACAGAGTAGTGACATTAAGTCCCAGTATAATGACATTGTGCCGACAGAAAGGATTGCTGTAATCAGCCTAATCGCCTTGTACTTTGTAGGAATGTTTACTTTGCTTGGAGAAAAGCATAAGCATAAGAGGAAGAGCATAACATACATCTTGATGATTAAGTAATTTCAGTTCTCTCCTATCATAACAGCGAACTGTAGGGATGTGGGGCAGAGTAGGAGGGAGACCCTTATTGGGGTTGAATGCTTCTGTGGCATCTGCTCTCCTCCCACCCCTGCTGAAGTCAGTTCCTTTCTCCAGGATTGCTGTTGACGTCTGTGGAAGTGCTTCCCTCCCTGCCGTCTAGGCTCAGTCCCCGAAATGTTGAACTACTCCCCTGCAGCCAGCCTTCCTTCTCTGCTGGTGCCATTCCCTGGACACTTGTGCCCCCCCCAGCCTAAGGTCCCCCCCCCCAAGCCTGTACCCCATCGGCTCCAGGGCCACTCCTACAGATAGGCCTATTTCCCAGAGCGTGGGACCTCCCAGCACTCACGGTCCTCTGCAGCCAGTCACCTCCCTGGTCCTCGGTGGACCTCCTCCAGCCATGCCAGCTCCAAGTTTGGGGAGGCTTTGCATTCTTCCCTCATTCTCGCTCTCTCTTCCCATACCAGTTGATTGGGCTAATTTGACATTCTCCAGTTCCCTCCATTTACTTAGGAATGTGTTCTGGTCCTCCAGACTGTCATCCCCTGTACAAACACACCCTCACTGTCCACTCCAACAGTGCCCTACCCCTGTACTTGAGACCCACTGCAGCTGTCCTGCATTGCACAGTCATGCAGTCTGTCCCCACCCCTACCCCCCCAATGGTGAGCCCTTCGAGGGCAAGCCTGCACCTCACTTGTGCCCTACATACTAGGTACTCGTGTCTGTGGGACAACTGTACCCCACACTTGTCCAGCTGCCTGCTGTTCTTGTCTCCAGCAACTTGCTATACCCCTGTATGCCTTGGCCCATGCCCCTCCCCAGGGAACACCCTCATGGCCTCCCCATGCCATCTGGAGGCCCATGTCCTGCTGCCATTGGACTGGATGTGACTGTATTAGGGTTCTCTAGAGAAACAGAATCAACAGGGAACACTCACAAATATAAAATTTATAAAAGTGTCTCATGTGACCTTGGGAACTCAGAGTCCAAAATCCGCAAGGCAGGCTGTGAAGCCGACAATTCCAATGGAGGGTCTGGATGAACTCCACAGGAGAGGCTCGCCAGCTGAGACAGGAAGAGCCTGTCTCTTCTGAATCCACCTTAAAAGGCTTCCAGTGATTAGATTAAGCATCACTCATTGCAGAAGACATTCCCCTTTGGCAGGTTACAAACGGAATCAGCTGTGGATGCAGCTGACGTGATCATGATCTAATTCTATGAAATGTCCTCATCGCGACAGGCCAGCAATTGCCCAACCAGACAAACAGGTACCACCACTTGGCCAAGCTGACACATGCTCCTGACCATGACAGTGACCCAGTGGCCCCTCCGCTTTCACTGTCCAGAAATAATCCCTTCTTCCCTGAAATTCTGAAAGCCTATTTGTACGTTTTTGCTTCATTTGTTATTTTTCACTCTTTCTGCACACATTTTATTTCTAATACAGAAAAGTATGAAGAAGTGTAAATGGCCCACAAGTCAGATAGTCCTTGTTAACAGTTTTTAAAAATCAAGAACACCTGAATGTGGTTGAAAAGGGGGAGGAGGGCCAGTGTGCACAAAGATATGAAATCCTCCTTCCACCCTCAGGTCCTTCCCACAAAGAACCAGTGGGGAAGGGGGATGTGAGTCATGTGTGGACTAGCGTGTATAACTTCCTAAAGTTGACTTACACTAAAGTGGAGCAACATGCTCACCTAAGCAGGCACCATGGCCCTTCGTGGGGAGCCACGAGATCTCCCCTCACCTTTGCCACCCTCTACTACAGAACTGCATGAAACGGAGGGTGGAGCAGGTTGCTGTGCGCTGGCTTAGCAGCCTTGTGTTGGGAGGTGAGGAGTGGGGCCCTGCCCATAGATGGTGGTGACACAGGCAGGAGCCCTGCTAGGGCTGGGCCTATCAGGGTAGCCTCATCTGGTGCAGCCAGTGACACGGGCAGCCGGTAGTAATTTGTACCTGGGGCCTGGAATGCTGGATCCCTTCTAGTAAGGTTGCCCTGGGCCAGAACGAGGGCACTGCGGAGCTCATCATTCCAAGATCTTCGTATCTGGAGATGAGGGCTACATGTCTACCACACAGTAGGTGCAGGCAGAGGTGGATACTGGGAGCAAGGGAAGTGCTGACAGCAGATGGGTGGGGGGTGGCTGAACTCGCAGCCCAGGCCCCTCCCAAGTTAAGGAAACCTGGGTCCCTGACCCTCTAAAAAATCTTCTCTGTCCCCTGCCTTGCCTCACTCTCCTCCATCAGCCCAGCACATCAGGTTCTTGAACTCTGCAGAAAGTCTGCCCTAGCCTCCTTTCTTCCAGCCCTCTTGCCACATCCTCATTTACGGAGACCTCAAACCCTAGGCCCCCTGATCCCGCTGCGGAGTGAACACCCCAGACCGCACGTGGTGGGGGGAGGGGGCATGACTAGTATGTCCTTTGCCTCGGAAGCCTCTGAAACCTCACCCCTGCTCTCCCTGCTCACCCTGTTATCTCCTGAGCAAAACAACAGTCCCATTGGGCCTGAATCATGTGCCCCTGACCAGATGGAGTGGAGGTCAGGACATTCTGTGCAGCCCCAAGGACGCTGGGCTCTTCTGCCTCCCAAGGCCCCGCCCTTGGGAAGGCGTCACACCCGCTAGGCTGCCTTGTCCCCAGACAGCGGGCGGCTCCGGGGCTCTGTCCAGACCCTCCAGGGGAGCCGTGGTGCCAGCCCTCCCCCACATGGACGCTGGCCCTGGAGAATTAAGCTGCGTTACTGCTGTAATCTCGGCTGCAAAGGAGCTTACGTGCCAGCAGTGACTGGAGAAGCCTGTCCAAGGGCCTGGTGGCTGCCTCAGTGAACTCCATCCTGAGCCCTCCACGTGTCCCTCCTGTTCCATGGAAGGCAAATGCTGCTCAGACCAAATCTGCTTCTTCTATCTTGTTATAAATGCAAATGTCACAACCCAATGGATCAAATTACAGTAACTAAGTTTACATGACTTCCACTAGAAAAAATACTTTATGTGTTAATTTCGCTGTGCTTAATGGTTCTGTTTTGTTTATTGAAAGGATGTGGTGGCAGGGAGAGGGTGTGAGATCTTCAGCGAGAAACCATAGGACCACCCAGCTTAGGGCTGGTTTGTCGCCAATCAAACCATCTCCCTGCCTGTTAACAGAAAAATTAAAATGCATTTCATTTATAATTAACTGTATTTCCATGACGAGGGACTTTATTTCTTAACTTTAAAGAACACTCTAGCTGTTTTTCCTTTCAAATAGTAAGTTGTTGATTATACCTGACCAATTTTTAATGAGAAAATATAATAATACATTAACCAAATCGTTTAATACTACAAATTAGGCAAGTTCTGGAATCTACTTAAACTGAAGCTAATGTACCTTTAATGAATTTCTCTCCATTTAACATCCATCAAACAATTAAGTCAGGGTTTCTCCTGGGCTGCCAGTTTCTTTCTCCTCTTGCTAATTAACCATAACTAAATCACTCCCCTGGGTTTGACCCAGCTTGCCGCTGCATACACATTTCCATTTGAGGAAAGAAAGCACTTCTAGCTGAAACTTCAAAGTGGCCTTCAGATTCATTAATTCTGAATTAAGTTCGAGTCTTTCTTTAAACAAAACCTTTTCTTTTTGTTGCATACATAGCTAGAAGGGAAATCTCATTGGTGTCTTCAAAAAGTCTTCTGCATGTCTTGAGATCAGAAGTTAGAAATTGTTTCTAAAAATACATTGTTCAAATTATCACAATAATATTGTGAAAGAAACATTTGGATTTGAAGTGAATTCTACTTCTTCCTTTAAATATCAAAGTGACTACTTTACCAAAAATAAAAAACTGTGAAGTAGAGAAGAGGAGAAGGAAAGCCCACAAAACCTTCCTTTTTTACACTCTGTTCCCTCATTGGCAAATTCCTATGTGTTTTGTGTACATTAATTTTATGTAATGGTATGCATACAATTTCTCCTCTAGCTCTCCCACCCCCACCCCATCCTTAACACACCTGATTCTCTATAGCTGTCTTTAATGGCCATCTTCTCTCCCAGACTTACCAACCATTGACATCTCAGGTGGTCCCTCATTCTACCACAAATAATGCCACGGTAAACACTTTTTGGCACATAGTCATTTTTGTAATTTGGACTATGTGGTAGACTTCCAAAAGTGGGTCACTTCATAGCTTGGTCGACATTGGCATTTTGTACCTCTTAGCAATTCTAATAAAACCTTTGAAAAATAAACCTTGACTAAGTGGCCTTCAAGTAATACCATGGGAATATTGCATACAGTTCTCTGGTTATGTCATCTTATGAAAACGGCAACTCCACAGATCCAACCCTGGATCTGTTACTGCAAAGCTTGAGTCATTACAAAGCGAGGAAAAAAGGCAGACAGGATTTACTGATGACTCAACGAGTGAGAAGAGGCAAGTTCCAGACAGACAAAGTACATTTCTCCACTCCCAGGCCACAGACATTCATCTTAGAGAGCACTAAGGAGGATGAAGGAAGGGAAGTGGCCGTCCTGAGATAAGAGCCACTCCTTCCAGACTTGGCAAGGACAGTAGGAGTGCTGGGCAAGGGGTGGATGTGAATGGAGACAGAAGCTTCCCCCCTGGAGCCAGAAGCGATTCTGGAGTTACCAGGTGGGAAATGTGTATTTTGAAAATGTGAATTATGATATTCAAAGATGAAGCTACGACCAACCGCTTACCTGTGTTTTAGACAAGTTTTGAAAATTATATTTTGTATCATGCGATTAATTATAGCTTATTATATTTGGCTTCCAGATGATTAGATTTGAAAGTAATATTTGGCTATGCGCTCATTTAGAGTCCTGGGTTTTGGGACCCCTGTGAAAGATCACTTTTGTGGTAGGTTCAGGTGGAAAAGGGAAGATGCCATGTGCCACCCCAGAAAAGAGCAAAGGGAACCCGTATGCAGCATCAGTGAGCTGTGGATTTCTGAGACAGCTTCCTTGGCTCAAGGAAGGCAATTGCTAATTACTGATGTTCGAGACTTTTCCAAGGGCTAGAGGCAGGTTGAAGGTCTGAGGTGGTAGTGAGCGATTTGGATTATGATCCTTCTTTAAAATTAGATTTGGAGATGGGCCTTTGTTCCAAAAGGATGTGCCTTCCAGGCAAAAACTCACCAAGGCCTGTTTTCTCTGAGCCGGATGTCAGTGCAGTCACTGGCTAGGCCACCTCCTCTGGAGGATATGGCATTTAGTGTCCATTGGCTCGCCTGGAGAGGAAGGTCATGTTCAGACCCTACTGCTTTTCCCTGGGTCCGTGGACATTGCTGGGCAGCCTCAGCTGCTCTGCCTGTTCAGGAGCTGGGCTTAGGAGTTAAGGGGGATATTTGGCCTCCACTTTTCCCACCCAATTCGGGATGCTCCAGTTTGCCTTGCTGCCAGGATTCGTAATCTGCAGAACTGCCCCCTACCTCCCCCAACACACACACATGCTCCCTGGCTAAGGGCTAGGCCCTGCTGCCTTCTTCCAGCCACTACTGCACCCAGCAGTGAATTTATCGGGGCATTGCTCCATTTCACCCAAATATCCCATACCTTCTTCATCCATAGACATTTCCTGCCAGTGAGTCTCACTTGCCCTAAATTCCTGGCTTCATGGATTTGTCTTTCTTCTGGCTCCGAGGCAGTCCCAGGTTAGAAGGTTACCATTCACAGACTGTGAGATTTGGGAAAAAATGTGGCGCATACAGACTTTTATAAGTGTGGTACTAAAATGCTGCAAATTCCCTTTACATGCATTGTGGGAAAGACAGATGCTGTGCAAATTGAATTCATGCACGGATTTTGAAATCGGGAACATGATTCCTACTTGGGTCAAGAAGTCACTGTGTCTGGGTTCTGAGTGGTGAGCAGGTGTCCGTTACAGCTAATATAGGAGTTTTGCCAAGCTGCTGCTCCTGAAGCAAGTATTACAACCAGACACAAGTAGTTCATGGACTGTTTCCTCTTGGTCTCAGCAAAAAGTCCCTCTGCATGAGATTTGCCACTTGAATTTGACTCCAGTAGCATTAGCTAAATGGTGCCTTTTGAAATAGGAGGGCCCAGATTTGGGGGTGGCATAGGGGGTAGTGAGTCTACATTTCTCTTAGCCATTTCTATGCCCCATTTATACACCAATCCGTGGTTATAAAAACCTGCATGAATTTGGGTGCGGGGCAGTGAGTAAAAACATGCACGAACAATTGGGTTAATTGTGAGTGTTTGGTGTGGCACTGTGGAAGGAGAATAAGGGTCAGGCCCAGGCAGAGCTGGATTGGATTGGTGGTGTGCTGGAGGCAGCTAGACCAGCCTGCAAAAGCTGATCATGCATAGCTCATCCCAGCTCATCCCATGTTCAGTGACACGGTGTTGTGGCTTGAACCTGGCGGTGGCCAGAGTATTTACACCATAGCAAATGGCACATGCTGCCGATCGAGCCTTTCTTTCTTGGAGTGCGGTTTACCTGCACAGCACTCCACAGAGGGTGAGCCAGGTGCAGTCTGTGCCACATTGGCCTACCTTGTGGGACCTTAGAGAATTTACCCCACTGTGCCACAGCACTTCCTCCTGTAAAATGGAATGGCTATGATTAACTCACAAGGCTGATGAGACCAACAGACAGAACCTGGTTCTCCTCTCCTCACCCTGGTTCAGTCAGAGTGTTACTTCCACCCCATCTCCCTACTTAGAAATTTCAGGTGTTTAAAACTCTTTCCAGACCCACATGCAAAGAGTCATGAAATTCCACGAATTCCTCCCAAAGAATGTCACCAGAATAGCCCCTTCACCAACCCCATTCTCTCCTCACAAAGCTGCATTTACAGGGGCATTTCCTGCCCTCTACAGCTAATCCCCTTCGGGCTCTTCTCAGCTATCAAACCCTTCTTCCTAAACAAGAAAAACAAATCTTATCTTGACTCTCCTACTTAGATATTGCGGTGGCTCAAGCCCAGACTTGGTTTGCCTGGCCCATAGCTCTGCTAGACAAGGCGTCCACTTGCCTTTCCAGCTTCATCTGTGCTCAGTAACTCCCCTAGCCTCATCACCACCCACCTCCCCAGAAGAGGAAAGGAAGCAAGATCTCTTAAAACTCTGTACCTTGGCCTTTTGTGGCATTCTGTGCCTGGAATGCAAATTGGCAGATTCCATAGCAATGTTACACACCATCAAGCCTTTCTGGGCATCTTAGACCACTTTTAGTCATGCCCCCCCACTCCCACCCCAGACCCCCTTTCCGCTCATCTCTGTAGGTTCTAGCTCTCAGCTGGGGTTCTTGTCACTATCTGCTGGTTGTCTGGCTGTCATACCACATTGAGCAAGCCCAAGGCTCACCTTTGCTTCTATCCTGGCCTCTTGACTGGGTTATTTGCCAAGGAAAAGTAACAGCTAAGATTAAATAATTCTTAAAGATAGTCTGGGACATTTCTTTTTTAGGTAAAAAACAATCAAACAGCTTTCAGTGTAAGAATGAGAACTTTATTCCCCTCACCCCAAAGAATAAGTCACAGATGTGGAATGCTTTCCCTCTTGAATCATAAAATTAACATTTATGGAGTAGTCACTAAATGCCAGGCCCTTTATATATATGTTACTTCATTTACTGCTCCCTCAATTCCTGTGAGATTCGTATTCTTGACCCCAGTTTGCAGATAAGGAACTTAGACTTGAGAACTTAGGTAACATGCCCAAGGTCAAAGAGAGAATAAATGGCAGATCCCAACAAACAAACAAACAAACAAAACCATACTATAGATGCAATAAAAATATTTTTTCAAAATACACAGTATTTAGAAGATTTCTAGTTGCCATAATGGTGGAGGAGCTTGTATCAGACTAGCGATTATAAAAACCCTGAAAAAAGTAGTAAAAACACACATAAAAACAAACAAAAAAGAACTATTTGAAGGCACTGGAGAGTGACCAAAATGAGGTAGAAACAGGAGGGGACTTCACTCTTGAGAGAAGGGAATGGCATTGGATGAGACGAATATTAACTATACAGCTCTTCCCTAGAGGACATTCTTTGGACCACAGGGCATTTGGCAGTTAGAACTCAAGCAGAAAGTTCCAGAATTATTGATGTTCTAGTTTGCTAGCTGCTAGAATGCAGTATGCCAGAAATGGAACAGCTTTAAAAAAGGGAATTTAATAAATTGCAAGTATACAGTTCTAAGACCATGAAAATATCCCAATTAAAGCAAGTCTATAAAAATGTCCAAATTCAGGCACCAATAAGAGGTTACCTTCACTCAAGAAAGGCCAGTGAAGTTCAGGGTTTCTCTCTCAACTGGAAAGGCATGTGACGAACATGGTGACATCTGCTAGCTTTCTCTTCAGGTTTCTTTCATGAAGCTCCACCAGGGTATTTTCCTTCTTCATCTCCAAAGGTTTCTGGCTGTGTGGGCTCTTGTGGTTCTCTCAGCTCTGTCCTCTCATGACTCTGTAGCTCTCAAGCTTTCTCCAAAATGTTTCCTCTTTTAAAGGATTCCAGGAAACTAATCAAGACCCACCTGGAATGGGTGGAATCACATCTCCCTCTAATCAAAGTTAATACCCACAACTGGGTGAGTCATGTCTCCGTGGAGATAATCTAATTGAGTTTCCAACCTATAGTTGGAATCTATAGTACTGAATAGGGATTAAAAGAAATGGCTGACTCTACAAAATAGATTGGGATTAAAACATGGCTTATCTAGGGTACATAATCCTTTCAAACCAGCACAATTGGTGTGCTTTATCAGAGGATGGAGTTTAGAGTCACCAGAGTAGATAGAAGTAGAGGAAAGAAGATCCAGAAAAGAGGGGAAGAAATTCCAAAATCTTCAGTTTATTCCCTTCTAAGTCTCAGTTGATTTCTGAACTGAGCTCACATTGAGGAGACTCCAAGCATTCCAGTGAAAAGCAATAGTTGGAAGGCTAGAAAACTAGTCAAAGATTTCAGCTGCATTTATTGTAGGGGAGTCAGAGTTTTGAGTTAGAATCCCACGAACTGAAAGAGTTTCATCTTGGGACTGCCATGGAAACCCCAAATGGACCACATGTTAAGAGTAAAGACTATCCATCAAGACTAAGGATTTATCCTAAGATGAAAGGCAAAGCCAAAACAGACCATCCCTAAAAAGTATGAAAACCAAGCCTCCACAAAATTAAGGCAATCAGCCAGGAATATATCAAAAATCAACACTCTTTAAAAGAAAAGAACAGTACCTAGTGTTTCCACAACAGATCATCCATGATGCCCAGAATTTTTCTCTCAGTCAAGCCTTACTGGGTGCCTCGGGCAGTTTTAGTCATGACTTCTCATTCCCATCCTGAACCAACCCCTGTTAGTTCTCACACTTATCTGGAAGCTTCTTGCCATGATCTGCTAATTGCCTGGCTCCCACATCAGATGAATAATTTCTGATACTAAATATGTGAAGAAACAGGGAAATGTGATCCATAGTCAAAAGAAAACTCAGGCAATAGAAACTGACCTTGAAATGATCCAGATATTCAAATTAGCAAAAACTGGACAACCTGTATCATATGTTAAAGGACTTAATGGAAAATGGGTATAATGACTGAATATATGGGGAATCTTAACTCAGAAGTAGAAAAGTTAAAAAAGAGCATCATGGATACTCTAAAAAGTACAACATCTAAAATTAATTCATTGAATGGACTTAACAGCATATTGAAAATGACTAAAAGTTACTTTTTTAAAAGATAAAAAAAATAGTAAGTTGGTACAATTGAGTATGAATGGACCCCTACCTTATAACATTTATACAAAAAATCATAAGTGGATTTAAAGATCTGAATGTGAAAGGAAAGGCAATAAAACTTTTAGGAGGTAACATAGGAGGATATCTTCTTAAACTTGGGGTAAGGAAATGTTTTTAAGACCAAAAAGACTAAACTAACCATAAAGGGAAAGACTAATAAGTTCATCTACATCAAAAGACAAGTCATATTTCAGTGGCTAAGAGATTTCAAATAGAGTCAAGAGGTCATTCTAGAGGTTACAGTAATGCAAACTTCAGCCAGATAATGCAAATTGCTACAGTATGTCAAGTACCAACCAACAGTATTCCTGAAAAGCCTAAAGAATACCTTGAGCTCTGTGTCTGTTTGAAACTGTTGTGTACTCAAGAAAAGTCATATTTAATCCTGATTCAATATTGTTGGTTGGGATCTTTTTGATTAAGTTG
Source organism: Myrmecophaga tridactyla (assembly GCA_004026745.1). Classification (NCBI taxonomy): domain Eukaryota; kingdom Metazoa; phylum Chordata; class Mammalia; order Pilosa; family Myrmecophagidae; genus Myrmecophaga; species Myrmecophaga tridactyla. Next base: position 34,046 of record PVIY010019665.1, read on the forward strand.
TTTCCATGGAGATGTGGCCCATCCAGTTGTGGATGGGACGTTTTGATTAGGTGGTTTCCTGGAAATGTGTTTCTACTCATCAAAAATGGAGTTGCTTACAGGAGTCCTTTAAGAGGGAACCATCTTAGAAAAAGCTTCAGAGCCCCACATGGCCAGAGACCTTTGGAGATGAAGAAAGAAAATGCCTTAGGGGGATTTCAAACAGACCTCAGCAGATACCGGCCATATCCCTTCCCAGCTGACAGAGGTGTTCTGTACCCACTGGCCTTTCTTGAGTAAAAGCATCTTTCCCTGTATGCCTTAGTTTGGACATTTTTATAGCCTTAGAACTGTAAACTTGCAACTTAATAAATTCCCTTTTTAAAAGCTGTTCCATTTTTGGAATATTGCATTCCAGCAGATTTAACAAACAAAAACAGGCTCTAAAACTCTATAAAAGTTTTACTTAGTAAATTTATTTTTTCAGAAACTTAAGGTCTCCAGATTGTTCCTATGCCAGATAAGCCCTGAAACCCAGAGGCACCAGTCTCTCCAAGAATATCACCTAATTCCATTCCTCTATCTCATAAGGTCAGCACCCTTTCCAGCAGAAGAAGTTAAAGTGGTCATTGTCCAGTGTTGTAGTTTGTTAATGCTGCTGGAAATGCAATATACCAGAAATGGGTTGGCTTTTTGTGTGTGTGTGTGTGTCGGGGTGGGGGGGGGTTGGCTTTTTAAAAGGGAATTTATTAAGTTACAAGTTTACAGTTCTAAGGCCATAAAAATGTCCAAACTAAGGCATCCAAAGAAAGATACCTTGACTCAAGAAAGGGCCTGATGACATTTGTGATTTCTCTGTCAGCTAGGAAGGAACATGGTAACATCTGCTAGCTTTCTCTCTCGGCTTCTCACTTCAAAAGGCTTCCCCAACCTTCCTGGCAATGTGGAACAGAAATCCTAGAATGAGCTGGGACTCAGCGTCAAGGGATTGAGAAAATCTTCTTGACCAAAAGGGGGAAGAGTGAAATGAGACAAAATAAAGTGTCAATGGCTGAGAGTTTCCAAACAGAGTCGAGAGGTTATCCTGGAGGTTATTCTTACGCATTAAATAGATATCACCTTGTTAGTCAAGATGTAATGGAGAGGCTGGAGGGAACTGCCTGAAAATGTAGAGCTGTATTCCAGTAGCCATGTTTCTTGAAGATGATTGTATAATGATATAGCTTTCACAATGTGACTGTGTGATAGTGAAAACCTCGTTTCTGATGCTCCTTTTATCTACCTTATCAACAGATGAGTAAAACATATGGCATAAAAATAAATAGTAGGGGGAACAAATGTTAAAATAAATTTAGATTGAAATGCTAGTGATCAATGAAAGGGAGGGGTAACGAGTATGGTATATATGAATTTTTTTCTGTTTTCTTTTATTTCTTTTTCTGAATTGATGCAAATGTTTTAAGAAATGATCATGATGATGAATATGCAACTATGATAATATTGCAAATTACTGATTATATATTTAGAACAGAATGATCATATGTTAAGAATGTTTGTGTTTGTTGTTTTTTTTTTTAATTTAAAAATTAGTAAAAAAATAAATAAAAAAGAAAAAACAAAAGGCTTTCCCAGGGGTGTTTTCTTTCTGCATCTCCAAAAGTCTCTGGCTGTGTGGGCTCTGAAGCTTTTGCCAAAATGGTTCCCTCTTAAAGGACTCCAGTAAGCAACCCCACCTTGAATGGGTGGAGACACATCTCCATAGAAACCATGTAATTAAAGAACCCCACCCAACAATATTGGACCAGGATTAAAGAACATGGCTTTTCTGGGGTATGCAGCAGTTTCAAACCAGCGCACCCAGATATCCCTGAAGACAGCGAGAATGATCAAATGAGAAGGAGGTGTAACTAAGAAATTAGAATTTAACAAATAATAATGTCTACTGACTCATTATATAGCTATTTCTTTTTAGTTTTTAATGTATTAAAATAGCCAGAAGGAAACATCTGAAATTGTTGAACTGTAATCCACTAGCTTTGATCTTTGATAATGATTGTATAATTATATAGCTTTTATCATGGGACCATGTGATTACAGAAACCTTGTGACTGCCACTCCCTTTATTCAGTGTATGGGTAGATGAGTAACAAAATAAAGACATGTGTGAATATAATAATAATAATAGTAGTAATAACATGTTGGAAAAATGGGGAAAAATCCTTGTGTAAACTATGGACAATAGTTTTTATTGTACTACTTTGATGATCTTCTATCAATTGTAATCAATGTAACTACTGTTAAAAAAATAGAATTGCAAAAAAGTGTTATCAGTTACAACAGATTTTCCACACCAGTGCAAAAGTTGGTGGTGGAGTGGTGTATAAGAACCCTGTATTTTATGTATGATTGTTCTGCAAATCCACAACTTCTCTAAAAACAAAAGAGGCACTTTTGAAATGAAATGGGGGGGGGAAACAGACAAGCCATGGGCTGGGAGAGGAATTTTGCAGCACATACTATTAACAAAGGACTTATATCTAGAATATATAAAGCACTCCAATATGCAAATAAGAACAACACAGACCATCCATAGGATGTGGGCAAAGGATTCAAACAAGAATTCCACAAAAAAGGAAATCCAAAGGACTGATAAATGCAAAACTTTGTTAAATTCTATTAATAATTCAAGGGCTTGCAAAATAAAACCCCATGAGATACCCTCACACACCCCTAAACTGATAAGTTTTTCTAAATCTGATAAGCCCTGGGCTTGTGAGGATATGGTGGAATGAGAACTCATACCCTGTTGACGGGAGTGTATAGTGGTATACACACATTGGAAACCAGTCTGGCATTATTTTATAAAGCTGATGACCTAGTAATTCCACTCCTATGTGTTTACCCAGCAGAAGTGCAAGTGTGTGTGCCACTAAGATTTATATACAAGGATGTTAATAGTAGCACTGTTCATAAAAGCCAAAGATTGGAAACAACCCAAGGGTCTACAAACAATAAAAGTGGGTGGGTAAACTGAGGTCAATGTATAGTTATACAAAGAAATACCATGTAACAATGAAAACTAACAAACTTTTGGCACAGGCATGAATAGATGGATCCCAAAAAGTGAAAAAAGCCAGCAGAAAAGACATTACTACATGCTTCCAATGACACAAAATAAAAAATAAAAAAAAATTAAATAGCTGAATAATATGGGAATGATGGGAAAACTACTAAGAAAAACAAAGAAATAACTTATCATAAAGTCAGAATAGTGGCTGAGTCTGGTTTGAGGAGGGTTTCCAGGAAGCAGTAAATGCTATGCTTTTTCACCTGGGTGTTCATGTTATAATTATTATTTAATGAGTACAATCATTATTTAAGCTTTTTAACTGTAACTAATACTCTTTTTTGTATTTATGAGCTATCTCACAATATAAATGAGTTAAAACAAAAATGAATTATGGTACTACCATTTATTGGAATACTCTGCATCCATTAAAACTCTGTTTCTTAAAGACAATTCTGCAACATGGGAAGATGTTCATGTACTGGCCAAGAGTAAAAAGCAGGTTACAAAGTCATATGCACATGATGAGCCCAGCTTAGTGGGAGACCTATTCGCACAGAGAAAAAGGCTGCACGGAAAACCTCAAAAATGCTAACGGTGATTCTTTTCTTTTCTTTCGTATACTCGTAAGTTATTGTCACAATTGAACAAGTTTTAATTTTAGAGTTTTAAATAGAAAACCAATGCGTGTTATTTAAATTCCCAGCAACAGGTCAGAAATAGGATTTACCAAATGAATTCTATCCAATCAAGATCCAGTGCAGGAAATGGAAACCACTCAAGGTATTTCTAGCACAAAGGTATTGAACATAGAGAATTAGGTGCTTGTGCTATTGGAAGGCTGGAGGAGTCAGGGGCTATTGCTGGACCAATTTGTAGCTGCAATTCGGAGGTCGTTCTGTCACTGCCACCGCCACCATATATACTCTAACAGCTGGGAAACTGGTCTTGAGATGCTGGACTACGCTGAGGCCAGCTCAGAACAGCCACAGCCTGAGGCCTGCTAGCAACCTGAGCAGCCACAGCCAGCCTCTAATTCACTTCCGCCCTCCAAACTCCACACAAATGCCTCTCTTTGTCAGACTTAATTCAGGTGCAGAATCCTAGCTGAAAGGGAGTCCAGAGAATGAGGTTTATAGGTTTGTGGGTCTCCGCTGCCCTTGGAGGGGGATTGGAGGGGATGTAAGTGAGGGAGCAAACTCTCTCTTTGGACTCCATACCTTTCTGTATTGTTCAAAGTTTTAACAAAGTATGTATGTTGGGAAAGGGGGCAGGACATGGGGTTCTCCGCAGACAGATCTTAGAGACACTGACCATGCACTGTGCTGGAAAAGGGCTTTCTGGAGGCAGAGGCCCTCAGACAGCAAGTTTGAGGCCAGAAGTCAGCACTTGAGAGGACAGAAGTTGACCTTCTGAAAAGATGCTTCTGTGTGATCATTTTGTTGGCAGCCAGATCTAAGAGCTAACTTGTAAAAACGCTTCTGTCCCCTCACCCTCAAGCAGGCTTCTTGCATGGGGCAGGGAGGTTCTCTGCTCTGTCCCTGTCCCCTGTGACTGGCTGTATCCAACCACCCCCCAGCCCCATGTAGATAGGCTCTGGACTCAAGTTGAAGAAGGGAGGATGGGACCTGAAAGGAGAGAAGAGAGGAAGGAGCTGGCCTCTGGGGCCTGAGAGTTCCACCCTGCTTTATTGTTCTGGGTAGAGCTAGTTTTGAGCCTTGGAAAGCGGTCAGAATACAGAGAGCTGCCCTTGAGAAATCGATCTCTTTATCTTGCTGGCAGAGGCTTGTCCTCAGGGCCTGGACGCATGCCTGCCTTCCTTCCGCAGATGCTGGGCTGTCTCCTCTTGCTGATCCGGGCGACCCCGGCAAGGGCCCTGGCTGTGGCTTGTCCTTGCAGCCTGTCTTCTTGAACGATAAACAGTCATTTGCTGCAAGAGGGTTGGGAGCAGAGCCACACGGTTCCCAGTGAGGGTTTCTCATTTCCCTCCTGGCTGGGACAGTGTGGAGGCCTTTGTCCCAGCTGGGCTCTCTGAGGCTTGGATTCCAGCCCTGGCCAGGTCCCAGGGACGCCGGCTGGTTTCCTTCAGCGGAAGAAGCTTCTCTTTTTGTGTCTGCAGATGGTCCTGCTGTGAGACACCTAGAGTCAGGGTGACTCCGGGAGAGCTGCCGAATGCCCTTCCTTTAAGGAGATGAGGGGGAAGGGCTGCTGGCTGACTGGAGACTGCCTGGAGATCAACTGGTTTTTGTCCAGTACGTCTCCTGAAATTGTTCACCCTGTCCCCTTCGTTATTTGGCTCCTCTTTAATCCTCCTCCTTTCTCCTCTTAGCCATATTGACAGGATGGCTCTAGAACACTCTCGGCACATCTCTGCATAAACTTCCACCTGCATCCTGCCACAATCCTGCTCCAAAACCTTTCATGGCTCCCTATAGCCTAAAGCCCTGCTTCTTGAATTGCAGCGTATCTCAGATTTGCCTGGAGTACTCGTGAAAGATCAGCCCGCCCCAGGTCCCATCACGGACTCGGGAATCAGAGCCTCTAGAGGTGGGACGCCAGGATCTGAAAGTCTAACTCGATGTCCAGGTGATCTAGAGTTTGAACTCCCTGCAGGGTGTCCAGGGCCCTCTCTCTGCAGGCTGACCCTGGCTCCTTTTCCAGCTCATCTGCTTTCTCTAAGCAAGAATGCTTTGCTCTAGCTGGATGTTTCCATCTTCTGGCCTTTCGTTTATACCATTTCAGCAACCTGGACTGCTGCCACAGACAGACTTCTCCTTTTCTGCACAAGAGCCATCTCGTCCTTCTCCTACCTAGATAGTTCTAGTGGGACTGTAGGTTGTGGTGTCCTCTCCCTCCTAGCCACATCATTGGACAGAGGACCCAAACTTGCCCAATCGTAGTGCTCCCACTAGCATCAGGGGTTGGCCCAGGGACAAGCATTTGATCCAAGCCAATAGGGCTTTCTGTATGGCTCTGAGAAAAATGTCTTTCTGCTTGGTTTGCCAAGCTAGGATGACATAAGCCTGGGCTACTGGAGGCCTCTTCCTTGACAGCATAATCCATTTGCAGGAAGGAAAAAAAAAGCTCAACACACAAATGTAAGGTTTGTTGAGATAAGGAAACAGAGAGAGAATATAAGTGAAAGAATAATATCAACGTTTGAGTCCCTGGATCCAGCCATACCAGAAACCAACTCACCTCTGGACCTTTCAGTTTACATAAGCCAATAGATTGCCTTTTTTGCCTTTGCTGGTCCTATTTGGGTTTCTGTCACTTATTACAGAAAAATCCTGTCTCCTGCAAATCCCCCTTCCCAATTCTTTCATCCATCCTTCTATTTGTCCCTCCTTCTGTCCTTCTGCTTTTCATCCCAACTTAACTCAGATCTGCCCTTTTCTTTCATGTCTGGCCTGCAGAGCTGCTCCCTCTAGGTATCTCCAGTAGTCAAGGGGTGGGAGGAGGATTTCCCAAGTGTTCTGATTTCTAACCACTGGCCCACCCTGTCCCATAAGAACATTTTAAGATCTCTTACTGTCTGTACCTTGTGTAACAGGGTGAGTCATTAAGATAAAGAGTACCCTTGTCTTTTGTGTATGTGTGTGGCTCCTGTGGACTTAGTATGTGTGTGGTTGCTCTGGATGCTGTGGACATACAGCATCTCTCTTCTGTACCCAGGCCCACACACAAGGTCCCTAGGGCAGCCAGAGAGAACATCTTCCGACCACACCTTCCGAGCAGCCTTGGGCACGGCTTGGTCCCAACCAAAGAACATGGGGCTCCCCAGAGGCTTTCAGAGGGAAGGTGTCGAAAGGTGAGTGAGTATGAAAAATGACCTGGTGTCATATTGTTGTTGGTTTTGAGGGTGTGACATTTTCCTTTTGCAGCTGTGTGTTCCCCAGAGGGTTTCCCACCTCCATCCCAGGAAAGGGAAGCCGCCTCCAGTTGAGTGGTAGGGCTAAGCCCTTCCCAAGGGAGGGCCACTGATCTTTGTAGCGCTGGGGGGGCTGGGTCACTGGGGTGAATAGGATGGAGGCTGGTGCTTTGGGTCAGTGGGGGTGGTGGTGGAAGTGCATAGGAGCATGGCCCAGCCCTGGAGCTCGGACCACCCCGAGAGAGAAGAAGGGATGGGTGCTGGAGCAACCTGTAGTTCCCAGTTTGGTGAGGGACCTGGTTTCATTGATCCCTCACCATTGGCACAGGCCTGGGTGGCAGCTCAGTGTCCAAAGGCCCGGGCTTTTCCCAAATCGCCCAGATCAGGACCTATATGACTCTGAACAGCTGAGGTTGAATTTCTTGGCAACTGGGGAGTGGGATTTACAGACGATGACGAACGGCACTGGGGGGGAGGGGAGCAGAGGACAACATGGTCGGGGTGCAGGGAGACCTGTTCCCCATACTTGTGCGGTACTGCACTTTTACGGTAGGGATGGTTTCCTGAATCGCTTGCTCAAAGGTGAATTTATTTAAAGTTTAGGAATTTTCATTTAAAAACAAAGAAAAATTTCTCGCACCCAAGTATGATGGAGCAAGTTCTTATTCACTACACATCTGTCAGGTGATGCATGATGCTTTTCATTGCTTTACTGGAGCTGTTTTGATCTCTGGTTTCATACTTAGGCTGTTAATTTGGAGGATGTGTATGTCCCATTTCCCCAGCTGTGCCCGAGCCCTGCTTCTGATGCTTTGAAGTGCCTGCAACCTCTACAGCCCAGCCTAAGAAGGAAGCCCCAAAGTGTGGAATCTATTATAATAATAAAGCTAATAATAACCTTTATGGAGGGCTTAGTAAGTCTAAGCCCTTTACATGAATTATTTCTTGTAACCTTCTGAACAGCCATCTGACTTAAGAACGATGGTTCTAATACAAGTGGAGGATCAAGGAGCCCAGTTGCGGCGATGAAGCTGAACCCTATGAGGGATACAGTTCAGGGCACTGGGAAGGGGCAGAGCCTGGGGACCTGGTCCCAGGCGGGACATGGCTGCCCATCACCCATTGCTGTGAACATGTCACTCAATCCGGCTGTCTTTCTCCGTTTGTAGAGTGAAGTGGTCCAACCCGACACTCACCAGCTCCTCCTTTGCAGTTTCCATGTCCATCTGCACTTTGAGGGGTGGGGAGAAGGATCTACTCCAGGCCGATCAGGGTCAGCTATGGGGAACCTTTGAGCAAGGTGCTTTGTTTCTCTGAGCCTCGGTTTTCCCATCTGTAAAATGGAAAGAGTTATACTTTATAGTTGGGATGAATGAATGAGATCATCTCTGGTGACAGCCATGTAGTTGGGAATCAATTAACATCATATCTTTCGGTGGGGGGCATGTCTGGCTGTTTCTCTTTCCCACTGCTGGAGTGGGAGGAGAAGGCACTAGGCCACTGCTCTGGGGACTCCCCCTGCCTCTGGGGACCTGGGGGTTATTACTCTTCATCTGGTTGAGCCACCCAGATGCCTGGCTCCCTCCAATTCCCTCTTGGTCACCCACTCAGTGCCCAACACTCGGGGAACAAAGATGTTAACACCCAGCCGGCTGCCCTCAAGGGCTCACAGTCCTGCGGACACAGAGTGGGGATGTTCTAGTTTGCTAGCTGCCAGAATGCAATATACCAGAAATGGAATGGCTTTTAAAAAGGGCAACTTTAATAAGTTGCAAGTTAACTATTTGTAGACCGTGGAAATGTCCCAATTAAATCAAGTCTATAGAAATGTCCAATGAAAGACATCCAGGGAAAGATACCTTTATTCAAGAAGGCCGATAAAGTTCAGGGTCTCTCAAGTGAGAAGGCACATAGTGAACACAGTCAGGGCTTCTCTCTCATCTGGAAGGGCATATGGCGGACATGGCATCATCTGCTAGCTTTCTCTCCTGGCTTCCTGTTTCATGAAGCCCCCCGGGAGACGTTTTCCTTCTTCATCTCCAAACCACTGGCTGGTGGACTCTGCTTCGTGGTGCTGCAGCATTCTCTGCTCTCTCTGAATCTTTCACTTTCTCCTAAATGTTTCCTCTTTTCTAGGATTCCCATTAAACAAATCACACCCCACCTGAATGGGTGGAGACATGCCTCCACCTAATCCGGTTTAGCAACCACTCTTGATTGAGTCACATCTCCAGGAGGATGATCTAATTACAGTTTCAAACATACAGTATTGAATAGGGATTAGAAGAAACGGCCGCCTTTACAAAATGGAATTAGGATTAACACATGGCTTTCCTAGGGGACACACACATTTCAAACCAGCACAGGGGACCAAGGGTTATAAAGGCAGATACCCGTGCAGTCCTGAAGGTCTACCCAGGGCCCTGGGAGGCTCCCCAGAGGAACAGGGAATAAGAAGCTGCTATGCTCTCCCCTAAGAGGGAAGAAATAGGCAGCTGGGAAAACTGCATACATGACAAATGCTAAGTGAAAAAAGTGGTGTGCACATGTGTTGAATAGATATGATTGTATCTGTCGGGAAGAAACTGGTAGCGGATTTTAGTCGCTTCTGGGAAAAGGAACTGGAGGCCTAGAGAAGGTGGGGGCACTTCACAGCCTATTTCCTTTAATATGGTTTGATTCTTTTTTTTCAACCAATGGCAAGATTATTGTCTGAGAGTGTTGGCATTGAGAAAGCTCCTGGTTCAGTAACCGAGGCAGATGTACTCAGGTTGTCACTAACCCCCTTCGCCAGCTGACCCATGAATGGGGCTCCCCAGTCCCTCTGTAAAACGGGCTGTACCCACCCCCCCAATCTGTGAGTTTACTCCCGCACTCGTTTATGCCAGTTGCACTTGTTATAATAATGATATAGTTTAGTTAAATAGGGTATAAACCAATGAGATTTGAGGGTAATAGCAGATTTTTGTTTCTCTAAAATATAAGTTGGATGCTTTGGAAACGCTTGAGGTCAGTTTACAAAAACTGCTGTCAACATAAAGGGGGTTAAGACAGCTGTAAAGCACTGGGGAAAAACCAGTCCCAGGGGACCCTGCCCTCTTGTCCTCACATGTGTCTCAAAGTTCTTCCCCACTTTGTGGAAAACCAAGCTGGCAATCATAGATGGCACAAAACAGATATGATTTATACCAAGAAAAAGTGGATGGATTCCACTGGGTGACTCATTCTCAAATAAAAGGCCTTGAACCTACATCAAAGGGTAGTTAAATGTGTTTTTAGTTAAAAGCTTTAAATTATGAGACTAGTTTTATTTTATGATTCTCCACTTTAACCATCTTTTTCAATTAATCCACCTACAACCGGTCATAGCCTGGTGAGAAAAAGGGTGTTAGGGATTGAATTATGTTCCCCCAAAAGACGTGTTCAAATCCTAACCCCTTGGTTCCCTGAATGTGAACTTCTTTGGAAAAAGGGTCTTTGAAGATATTATTTGTTAAATACCCAAACTGGGTTAGCCTAGGCCCTGATCCAGTAAGACTGGTGTCCTTAAGGAAGAGGAAATTTGAGCAGAGAGTGAGACACTGGGAGAAGGCCCAGCGAAGGCAGAGAAGGCAGAGATTGAAGAACTCCAAGGGCTGCTGGCAAACACCGGAAGCTGGGAGCGCCAAGAAGGGATTCTCTTCCTCAGGTTTCAGAGGGAGCGCGGCCCCACGGACATCTTGATTTCGGACTTCTGGCCTCCAGAACTGTGAGACAGTAAATATCCATTATTTCAAGTTCCCTGAGTGTTTGGCACTGCGTGGGTGACCAAGGCTGGTGGTACTTGTTACAGCAGCCCCCAGAGACTAAGATGGAGGCTTCCGGCCGTAGAGACGTGCGGGTTTCCTAGAGTCATGCATTCACCACAGCCTTTCTGAGGGCGAGTCCCCAGAAGTTCTCTGCTTCCATCTGGTCCCTTCACCCCCAGCCCCCGAGCAGGGTCCGGGACTCTTGGGCAGCGAGATGGAGGCCTTCCCTACCATCCTGAGCCCTGGGTCTCCCCTCCCTTCCCCTCAGCTGGCTCGTCTCTCCTTCTCCCCACGGGGGAGCCGGCAGGCACCCTGGTCCCTGACTGCACACCAAACTCTGTTTCATGGTCTTACTCCTTTGAGACTGTCTCTGCTTGCTCTTGAGCTGGGAGGGAGAAGCCAGCCTTCAGGGAATCAGAAAGTGTCAGAGGGGGGATGTCCCGGGGAAACTCCTAGAACTGAGGGATTCGCCTGGGGGCGATCTCAGGACACAGAAACACCCACAGCCAACTGAAAACACAGTGGTTATTCCTGGGGGTGGGGGTCAGGTGGGACTGGGGGACATCTTAATTTTCTTCTTTGAACCTAAATGTTTTATTTCCCCAATCCCCTACAAAAGGCACTTATTCCTTTAATAATTGGAGGGGAATGGGACTAAGAATGGGGGGGGGATTAAG
>PVIY010019666.1:0-38935 GCA_004026745.1 Myrmecophaga tridactyla
TGCTCCCATCACCCCTGTACATGTTCAAATGTTTATGCTCAAACTAGTTAAACATTCTGCGCATATTAAGCAACCTCTTCCCATTCTTTAGCCTCATTTTCTATCTTGGTCACCTATATAATATATTTTGTGTCTTTGAGTTTACATATAATAATTAGTTCATATCAGTGATATTGTACAGTATTTTCCTTTTGTTTCTGACTTATTTCACTTGACATAATGTCCTCAAGGTTAATCCATGTTGTCACATGTTTCAGGATTTCATTCTTTGTTATTGTTGAATAATATCCCGTCATGTGAATGTACCACATATTTTGTTTATCCATTTATCTGTTGATGGACACTTGGGTTGATTTCATCTTTTGGCAGCTGTAGATAATGCCACTGTGAACATCTATGTGAAGATATCTGTATCCTGTTTTTCAGGTCTTCTGGGTATATCCCATGTACTGGGATTGCTGGGTCATAATGCAACTCTATACCTGGCTTCCTGAGGAACTGCTGAACCCTCCTTCATGGTGGCTGCACCATTCTACATTCCCACCAGCAGTGAACAAGTGTTACAGTTTCTCCACATCCTCTCCAACACTCCACTTCCTATTTGTTTAAAATTGAGCCATTCTAATAGGTATGAGATGATATCTCACTGTGATTTTAAATTTCCCATATAGTGAAGCTGAGCATATTTACATGTGCTTTTAAGCCACCTGTATTTCTTCCTTGGAAAAATGTCTATTCATGTCTTTTTCCCATTTTTAATTGGGTTGCTTGTCTTTTTATTGTTGAGTTGTAGGATTACTTTATATATTCTGGATGTCAAATCCTTATCAGAATGTGGTTTTCGAATATTTTCTCCCATTGAGTCAGTTGCCTTTTGATAAAATCCTTTGAAGCACTGAAGTATTCAATTTTGAGAAGTTTCCCATTTATCTGTTTTTTTTGTTCTTTCATTGCTTGTGCTTTGGGTGTAAAACCTAAGAAATTGCCACCTATCACTAGATGTTGGAAATGTTTCCCTACATTTTCTTCTAGGAGTTTTATGGTATTGGTTCTTATATTTAGATCTTTGATCCATTTTAAGTTAATTTTTGTATAGGGTGTTAGATAGGGGACCTCTTTCATTCTTTTGCTTATGGATATTCAGTTTTCCCAACACCATTTATTGAAGAGACTGTTCTGTACTAGTTAAGTGGACTTGGGAACTTTATAAAAATCAATTGGGGAGAAAGAATATGGGACTAGGGAGAAAGAATATGGGACTAGGGAGAAAGAATATGGGACTAGGGAGAAAGAATATGGAACTAGAGAGAAAGAATATGGAACTATGGGAGAAAGAATGTGGAACTATGGGAGAAAGAATGTGGAACTATTAAATTTTACCTTCAGGAAATCCCCTGATACTCTGTCAAACTTTAGGGACACCCAGATCAATAGGCCATGTCCTTGATCCTGAGGCTTATTCTTGCAAAGCTTATGTGGATAGTGGAGAAGCTTAGACTACCCATAGGTATGCCTAGGAGTTATTTCTGGAGGACCTCTTCTGTGGCTTAGATGTGGCCTCATTCTCTCTAAGCCCAACTCTGCAAGTGAAATCATTGCCTTCCCTCCTACGTGGGACATGACATCCAGTGGTGAAAGTCTTCCTGGCGACGTGGGAGGTGACTCCCAGTGATGAATCCAGCCCTGGCACCATAGAAATCAACAATTTATCTTGACCAAAAAGGGGAAGAAGTGTAATTAATAAAGTATCAGTGGCTGAAAGTGTTCAAATAGAGTCGATAGGCTACACTTGTTCTTACACAAGCTTCAGTTAGACATTGCTACCTATCATAACCTGCCAGACCTCAAACAGGACCATTCCATCCAATCCTAAAGAGCACTTAGGGCAATATATGAGATTTCACAAGGGTTCCATGTACTAGTGTAACTTTCCAGAAACCTACAACCTCCAGAAGGGTCCCTGGACCAGATAAGTCCTGAAACCTGGAGGGCCCAGCCTCTCCAGAACATCAGATAGTTCCCATCTCCCTACCCCATGTTAGTGATAGACCCTTCCAACATGAAAAGTTAGAATGGCCATAGCCCAAACACCCCTAAAGAGAGGGATAGAAAGATCAAAGGTGATGGTGGAGTTATACAGAGAAGATAGGCTTTAACAAGTGAATTGAATGCTGAATCATTAAATTGATCTCTTTTAGTCTCCAGTACCTTAGAGCAGCTAGAAGTAAAAAACTAAAATTGTGGAATCATAACCCATGTTAAACTCAGAAATATGTTCTATAGCTAATTGTGTTTCTGTGCTTTGAAATTCATTGCTTTTTTGTACAGTTGTTATTTTTCACAAAAAAAAGGGGGAAAAGTCGATTGTGATGATATAAAAATATTTAAGCCTTAGAATCTCCTATATTCTGGAGCAGCTAGAAGAAAAATCTGAGAGGATCATATCGTAGCTCATGACAAACTCTGGGATCTGTCCTGTAACTACTTGTTGAAGAGTTCTTTGAAAACTATTGCTTTTTTTATTTCTCTGTTTTGCATATATGTTATACTCTACAATAAAAAAGTTAGAAAAAATCCAATTGACCACAGATCTAAGGATCTATTTCTGAGCTCTAAGTTCAATTCCATTAAGCAATATTTCTGTCTTTTTGCCAGTACCATGCTGTTTTCAACACTGTGACTTTATTATATGCTTTAAAGTCAGAAAGTATGATAACTCCCACTTCATTCTTCTTTTTCAAAGTATTTTTAGCTATTTGAAGCCCCTTAACTTTCCAAATAAAACTGATACCTAGCTTTTCCATTTCTGCAAAAGAGTCTGTTGGAATTTCATTGGTATTGCATTGAATATCTAGATCAATTTGGGTAGAATTGACATCTTAATGACATTTAGCCTTCCAATCCATGAATGCAGAATGACTTTCCATTTATTCATGTCTTCTTTGATTCCTTTTAGCAGTGTTTTGTAGTTTTCTATGTACAAGTCCTTTACATCCTTGGTTAAGTTTATTCCTAAATATATGATTCTTTTGGTTGCTATTATAAATGGAATTTTTTTCTTTGTTACTTTCTCAGATAGCTTATTACCAGTGTATACAAACAGCATCGATTTTTTAATTTTGAATCCTGCCACTTTGCTGAACTTGTTTGTTTATTAGCTCAAGTAGCTTTGTTGTAGATTCTTCAGGATTCTCTAAATATAGAATCATGCCATCTGCAAATAGTGACAGTTTTGCTTCTTCCTTTCCAATTTGGATGCCTATTTCTTTTTCCCACCTAATTGCTCTAGCTAGAACTTCTAGCACAATGTTGAATAGCAGTGGTGACAGTGGGCATCCTTGTCTTCTTCCCAATCTTAGAGCTTTCAGTCTCTTATCATTGAGTACAATGTTAGCTGCAGGTTTGTCATATATTCCCTTTATCATGTTGAGGTATTTTCCTTTGATCCTTACTTTTTGAAATGTTTTTATCATGAATGGATGCTGAATTTTGTCAAATGCCTTTTTGCATCAATTGAGGTTATCATGTGGTTTTCCTTTTTGATTTGTTAATGTGGTATATTCATAATTGACTTTCTAGTATTAAACCATCCTTGTGTACTTGGGATAATGCCCACTTGATCATGGTGTATAATTCTTTTAATGTACTGTTGAATTCAACTTGCAAATATTTTGTGGAGGATTTTTACATCTATATTCATTAGAGAGATAGGTCTGAAGTTTTCTTTTCTTGTAGTATCCTAATCTGATTTTGGTGTTAGGATCATGTTTGCCTCATAGAATGAGTTAGATAGTATTCCCTCTTTTTCAGTTTTTTTGAAGAGTTTGAACAGGAATGGTGCTAATTCTTCTATGAATGATTGGTAAAATTTCTTGTAAAGCCTTCTGGTCTAGGGTTTTTCTTTGTTGGTAGGTTCTTGATGCCTAACTCAATCTCTTTACTTGTGACTGGTTTGTTGAATTGGTCTATTTCTTCTCAAGTCAGTATAGGTTATTCATACATTTCTAGGAGTTCTCCATTTCATCTAATTTGTCTAGTTTAACCTCTTATGACCTTTTTTATTTGTTTGGGGTCCATGGTAATTCCCCCCATCTCATTTCTGATTTTATTTATTTGCAGCTTCTCTTTTCATCTTCGTCAGCCTAGCTTAAGGATTTGTCAATGTTATTGAACTTCTCAAAGAGCCAACTTTTGGTTTCATTGATTCGCTTTCTCTTTTTTTTTGTTTGTTTTCAGTTTTCCATCTCATTAATTTCTGCTCTAATCTCTGTTATTTCTTTCCTTCTGCTTGCTTTGGGATTAATTTGCTGTTCTTTCTCCAGTTTCTCCAGTTGTTCAATTAGGTTATTGGTTTTTGCTCTTTCTTCATTTTTAATGTAGGCATTTAGATTTATAAATTTCCCTCTCACACTGCCTTCCCTATATCACATAAATTTTGATACATTGTATTCCCAATTTCATTCATCTTGAGATATTTGCTGATTTCTCTTGTAATTTTTTCTTTTGACTTTTAAATAGTGTATTGTTTAACCTCCATATATTTGTGTATTTTCTGGTTCTCTGTTATTGAGTAACAGTTTCATTCCATCATGATCAGAGAAAGTGATTTGTATAATTTCATTCTTTTTAAATTTATTAAGGCCTATTTTGTGTCCCAGCATATGGCCTATCCTGGAGAATGTTCCATGAGCACTTGAGAAGAATGTATATCCTGGTCTTTTTGGGGTGCAATGTTCTCTATATGTCTGCTAGGTCTAGTTCATTTATCATATCATTTAGGTTCTCTGTTACTTTGATCTTCTGTTTAGATATTTGATTCATTAGAGAGAGTGGTGTGTTTAAATCTCCCAGTATTTTGGTAGAGTCATTTTTTACTCCCTTTAGTTTTTCCAGTGTTTGCCTCCTATAATTTGGGGCTTCTTGATTAGGAGCATAGATAGATATGACTTATTTCTCTTGGTGAATTACCCCTTTTATTACTATGTAGTGTCACTCTTTATCTCTTATATTTTTGCTTTTAAAGTCTTTTTTTTGTCTGATATTAGTAAAGCTACCCCAGCCTTTTTGTCTTTTTCTTTCCTACTTGCGTAGAATATCTTTTTTTCCAGCCTTTCACTTTCAACCTATTTGTGCCTTTGCATTTAAGATTAGTCTCTTGTAAACAGCATAGAGAGGGCTCATATTTTTATATCCATTCTTTTAATCTGTGCCTTTTGATTGGGGGTTTATTCCATTAACATTCAAAGTTATTACTGTAAAGGCAGTTCTTAATTCTACAATTTTATCATTGGTTTTTATTTGCCAGATCTATTTTTTCCTGTTTCTTTTTATTCTGCAGGTTACCCTTACTAATAATATTCAATTCTGTATCCTCCTCCAAAATCTCTCTCTTTAGTCTTTACTTTTCAGCCAACAGTATTCCGTTTAGTAGTTCTCATAGGGCCAGTCTCCTAATAATGGACTATGTCAGCTACTGTTTCTGTGAATATTTTAAACGTGTCCTATTTTAAAGGACAGCTCTTCTGGATAGGGAATTCTTGGCTGGCAATTTTTCTCTTCAGTTTCTTAAATATATTTTTCTACTGCCTTCTCGCTCCATAGTGCCTGATGAGAGATCAACACTTAGCCTTATTTGGCTTCTCTTGTATGTGGTAAATGGCTTTTCTCTTGCTGCTTTCAGAATTGTCTCCTTCCCTTTGGCATTTGACAATCCGATTAGTCTGTGTCTTGGAGTGGGTCTATTCAGGTCTGTTCTGTTTGGAGTAAGTCGGGCTTCTTGCATTTGCATATTCATGGTTTTTGTAAGAGTTGGGAAATTTTCCACCACTATTTCTTTGACTATTATTCCTTTTCCCTTCTCTTCTTCTTCTGGATCACCCATGATGCATACTTGTGTGCTTTGTGTTGTCAGTCAATTCCCTGAGGCCCTGCTCAAAACTTTCCATTTTTTCTTCATGTGTTTTTTGTATGTTTGAATTCTAGCTCACTGATTCTTTCTGTAGCATCTTCAAATTTGCTGTTGTGTCTCTAGTATATTTTAAATTTCATCTACAGTGTCTTTTATTTCCACAATGTCTGCTTTTCCTATGTACTCCTTCTCTTTATGCTCTTTTAGTGTCTTCTTAATATCCTTTATATCTTTATATACATTTTCCTTCATTTCTTTTGATTGATTCAGATTGGTTTGCATGTCTTTAATTAGTTGTTCCAGATACTGTGTCTCCTCCAACTTTATTTTTTCCTTTGACTGGGCCATTTCTTCTTGAGTTTTAGTATGCCTTGTTATTTTTTATAACTATTTGGTCCTTTGATTTCCTTGATGAGTCTACTCTAAAGGTCAGTTTCTCTCTCTTGTCTAGGATTTATTGCCTGGGTTTGTATTAGGACACTGCTTTGCCAGTTGGGTCATCAATATTTCTCAGCCAAGACAGGGCCAGGTACCCATTAGGGGGTGTAAAACAGCTCCAATGGGCATGAGATAGGGTCTAGAGAGGCTCTGAAAAGTCCTGAAGTTTCTCCCTGCTCTTTCCAGCATGTCCAGTAGATGATGTTCTTTAGTGACTTAATAGCCTCACAAGCTATTTGCCTCCTGACCTGTGGAAATTCTGGCAGTTGATTAAGACAACTTCTACCTGGGTACTTACTGCTTTGGGGAAAAAATTCTTCTGTTCCCTCCCTAAGATTCCTTTTTGGAAACTCCTCCCTGATGCCCTTTTATATTCTACCCCCTCTATCAGTTTCAATCCTGCCATGGGCACCTGTGGACTTGGTTCTTGGCATCCAGTTATAGGCGTGGGTCTGTCTCACTGCTGTGAGAGATTTTATAGTCTGTTTCCCTGGTGAGAGGTGGAAGTAATCTTGCCTGCTACCTCTGGACCTGAGCTGCATGGGACTGAGTGAGGGTGAGGGGAAAGGACCAGTCAGTCCAGGAGGGAAGTTTCCTACCTAATAATTTTCCTTCTTTGATCCAGTGTATATGGCACCTTTCTCCAGTCTATACCTTCCTCCAGAGTTATAAACAAGTAAGAATTGTCTTTTTTTTTTCTTACTAAATGTCCTCAGAGAGGTTTTCAGTAACATTTATGTTGCCAAGTTGGTGAAATCATTCCCATATGACCTACAATATTTGCTGCTAATGGGCAGGTGTTAGGTTTTCAACACTATACAAGCTGGCCTTCCACTGGAGCAGGCCTCAGTGCCAACTGCATCTTTTTTGGTAGTAACCACATCTCTCTGGCAATTACAGCTCTTAGAGGTATGTTCATTATATTGTTACTGCAATGTAGCATTGCTGGTACTCTGAAGAACAGGACAGTGGGCCCAAGCACACATCAGTCTGTTGCACAAGCCCCTCAGGTACTTTGAAACAGTCAATCATGAGGTAGAGTCCAATGGAAATCCAGTGAAATTGAGCCATTTCCAGCCTGCAGAGCTGTAGATGTCTTCAGTAACAGGTATTCCCATCTGCTCCTGGAGCATGTCCAGGTGATGTGGCTGAAAGCTTTATAGTTTCAGAGACCACAGAAACAAGTCTAGGCAATAACTCAAATGGGGAGATATCATGCACATAGTGGGAGGCTGGCTTAAACATGTAAGTGCTTCAGTTAAAACTGAGGTCCAATTTTGTAAAGTACAAGTTTTAGTAAGTTGTTTTATCTGTTATTTCAAAACTCATTTTTCCTTTCTATTTACCTTGCTCCTGTGGGATGATAAGGCAAATGAAATTGCCAATCAATGTCTTGTTCTTTAACCCATCATGGCCAGTAAATGGTTTCTTTGATCACAGTCTGTATGCTGTGGTACTCCGTATAGACTACTAAACCATTTTAACCCTTTAATAGTATTTTGTTGGGTGGTGTGGGACATGGGGAAAGCTTGCAATAGCCAGTATCAGTATCTACACAAGTGAGAGCATGCTGCTTGCCAGCACTTGTTGGTAAAGGTTTATGTAATCTATTTGCCAATCCCTTAGGGGCCTATTAGCTTTGTGTATATGCCCACTACTGTAGGGAACTAAGTGAGGGTGAAGTCAAGAATGACCTTAACAGTCTTATGTAACAGTTATTAGATCAGAGTATTTGAGAAGGATTCCTAATGCTTTTGCATTTGGCACCCTTTGGCTCCTCCTCTATGCCTACTCTCTCTATGTAGCTATAAGGCAGCCACTTCAGCAAGTGTGGGACATATTAGGCAGTTAAAGGCTAAAGAATCTGCTTCTTGGCTACCAGGATAAATTTTTTTGTGAGCAGATATATGATAGATAGTCAATAGTTTGTAAGTGATAAAATGTTTCTTTCTACGTAGTGGGACCCCATAAGGCTCAATTCATAATTTGCTAATAATCTTTATACCATTAGTTTATCTGTAATGTGAGTCCCCGGCAGACTGCCCAGCTATCTGTCCATAAAGTAAGAGGCCAATTTTCTTTGTAAAAAGTGTCAGACTTGGGGGGTTCGGATTTCTTCATCTATGATTTCTACATGAAAGTCATTATCTTCTCCCAAGAGTTTCCATGTTTTTTAATTTTCTTTGCTAAGATAGCTCTTACTTTTGGTCAAGGTGTTTTACAACCTCCTAGTTTTACAAAACACTGACTACTACTTTCGTACTGTTATCTCTTTTGATTAGCTGTTCCAATAAGCCTGTTACCAAAGCAGAGGTGGAAGTCTGCAAACCTCCTTCTAGCTGTAATTCCTTTAAATGTGTGGATTTCTCTTTTTCCAAACAGCCAACCAACTGCAGTGGCAGCAAGTCTGCCATCATTACTAAGTTTCATGGTCTTTTGTTCTTATAACATGTGCTCTATTCCCTCAGGTGTTTTGTGGGCATCCTTGTACTCACATAGAAGTTCTTAGAAGTCAAGCAATGGGGCAACCCCTCCCCATATCTAGGAAGCAGACCACCCCAGGGTTTCCCCAGCAGATTCTCCACTCTAGGCACTACTTCTGTGTCCTGTATCCTGCCTACACCACCAATTGTTTCTAGTAAGGCAAAGAGCTGTGTAATAAGACAAGATTCCACCAAAATGTGAGGGATACAACAGACCAAAGAGAAACTCAGACAAGTCTAGCTTGGTGAGAAAATGAGCATATTTATTAGGGGCTTTTGTGGGGTCCTCCTCAGTGGGAAGAAAGACAGCACTTTTCAAGCTTGATCAAGCTGCACTGACCAGAGGGCAGGGCAATGTTTTATAAGATTTTAACAAAAGGAGGTAGGTTGAAGCATTGATGCGTTGTGATTGGCTGTGTATGCATTCAAATTAAAGATAGAAAGTTGCCTTATTAGGCTTACCTTAGTATGTGCAGGAATGCTGTTTTATTAACAGAGAAGACCTCTGTTCTCAAGGGCTCGTGAGAAAGGGAAGAGCTGGGAGATAATGTGAAGTTCATTTATGTTATAGTTATTTGTTGAGATGCTAGTTACAATTCCCAGAGCAACTTCTAGGAAGATACCGCAGAAGTGTGCAAGAAATTTAGGGAAAAATTAGTGAAATTTATCAAGATAAAATGAAAGAAGGCCTAAATAAACAGATTATGCCCACGGATAGGAGGACCAAAATTGTCTCAATATTACAAAACCTTAGATCTCCTCAAATTTATCCATAGATTCAAAACAATACCAATAAAATCCCAATAGTGTTTTTCATGCAACTGGACAGACCAATTCTTAAATTTATATGATAAACCAAAGATGTCAATGAAGAGGAATAAGGGGACTCTGGAACTTGCAGTCTCTTATTTTAGGGATTCTTATAAATAATTGAATTATATCAGTGAGGTAAAATTTCAAGGATAAATAAATTATACTGAACAGAGTAGGAAATCTGTAAATAGGCCTTGATATATTATAGATCCTGAACTGCAAATTAATTGGGAAAGGCTGGATTTCCAACAAATGCCACTGACGAGGATAACAGACTAGCCATATGGGGAAAAATAAATTACTATTTCACACCAGAGTAATTGCAGATAAGTACAGACTTAAACATGAAAAGCAAAACTGTAAGACTTTTAGAAAAAAATTTATAAGTTCTAAATTATGCCTAGGTAACAAAATATGTCATCCATAGATCATAAATTGTACTAACCATAAGGTAGAAAATGTATACATTTTATCACATTAATTAAAAAGTTTGTGTATATTAAAAATACCAAAAAGAATTTTTAAAACTAAAAACTACATGTAATATATAAAATTCAATGTTTAGAATATCTGGAGTATTCCTAAATATCAATGAGACAAGCCAATAGAAAAGCAGGCAAAAAATACATTTTTTACAAAAGAGAAACACAAATAACTTATAAAGTTGAAATTATGTTCCATTCTCATAGTAATCAAGGAAATGTAAATTCAAAGCACAATGAGAACAACTTTCATGCCCCATTAACTGGAAAACTGTTAAAAGTCTGGGAACACCAAGGGTTAGTAAGAATTTAGAGTAAGAGAACCCTTAAATACATTGCTGGAGTAGAGGAAAATTTGAATAACCACTTTGCCATTGTCTTATTTGCTTGAACATGGGCTTAATTTACCAGCCAGCAATTGAATTCATTTATTTATTCAATACATATTTATCTACTGTTTATTATATGCCAATTACTATTCTAAGTGCTATAATATAGCAATAGACAAAACAATAAAATAATATCTCTTCACATGGATCTTACATTCTAGTGAGATAGGGGGAAAAAAACAGTAAGTAAAATGTGAGGTATGTAAGGTGGTGATGCTGTAGAGATGGTACAGAAGGGAAAGCAGAGCACTGCAGGTGGGCGAGGGGCTTATAATTGCAAATAACACAGTTACGAAAGGCCTCTCCGAGAAAGTGACACTGAGCCAAGACCTAAAGGATATCTGGAGGAAAATGTTGCCAGGCAACAGTAACCACAGATGAAAAAGCCAAGAAGCCAGAGCATTCCTGAGGCTAGAGCAAGGAGGCTAGTGGAGGTACACTAGAGTGAGCAATGGAGGGATTAGTGGGAGATGATGTCAGGGAGGTGATGGGAACCACTTCCCTGTAAAGTCTTGTTAGCCATTGTAATGCAGGTTCTGTTCTAAATGAGATGGGAACCCATCAGAGGGCATGGAGTGAAGTGAGGGTACTTCATGTTTTAAAAGGATCACTTTGGCTGCTGTGTTGAGAATAGGTGACAGAGGCCTAAGTATTTACCCTGCAAAACTCACACGTGTATCAGAAGACACATACAGGACTTTCATTGACATGTTGTTAGTAATAGCAAACAATCAAACAAATCAAAATAAATAAACTTCCATTCACAAGAGAATGGATATATTAATTTTTAGCATATTTATACTATGGAATTCCATAAGACTGGAACCAAATGAAATATAGCTATGTAGACCCATGGAGATGAGCATCATAAGCATAATATTGAGAAAGCCTCTGCAAATATGCCAATTCTACGATTTTTAAGATTTCAAAAATAAGCAAAGCTTAGTAACATACTTTGGTTGAGAGACACATGAAAATATTATTTTTAAAAGCTAGAAATAAGAAAATAATTAGGATAATGGTTACTTTTTTGGGAATTGGGCACAGGGGGTGGGTTGGAGGGAGGCATACCAAGAGTTTCAAATGTGTGACCATTGTTCTGTAGGTCAACGTGGGAAATGGGTTTATGAATGTTCTTACCATCACACTTCATAACATTGATTATAAAGTTTCTGTGTGAATAAAATACTTCATTAAGAATTCCAAATCAGTAGGTATATCACATATATGCTGTAATAGAAAAAATATATAAATGCATATATAATATTAGTTAATCTTAAAATATGTTTTAAAAAGGCAAAAAAAATAGATGGTGCTAAAACTAAAGAGGTTATAGCTGAGTTTTAATTCAAATTTAAAGATCAGGTAATGCTATTAAAATATTCAAGAGCATGGAATAATAGGGAAAGTTTACCATTCCTTCTGTGAAGCCAGATTGATTTTATTGTCAAAACCTAGGTCTGCAGTTGCAAAAATTCCAATTCAGTTATTAGAAAGTAGAATTTGGCAAAGTGTGAAAACAGAAATTGAATATAACTAGGTAGTGTTTATTCTAGAAATGTAAGAATGGTTTAGATAAGAAAATCTATCTTCATGATCCATTACATTAAATGTAAGGAGAAACTACAAGATCTCTTCAATAAATACTGAAAAGGCATTTAATAAAATTCAGTGGAAATTCCTAAATAAAACTTTAAGCAAAATAAAAATAGAGAAAAAGAAACCTTAATGTAATAAAGGACATATTCTAAACCACAAAACACACATGAAAAATACTATGCCAAGTGGTAAACCACTAAAATTATTTCAATTAAAATCAGAAAGTAGAGTCCACTCTCACCATGTTGGACAACATTCTCTTTGGCTTCCACTAAATGCATTGACAAGAAAATTAAATAATCGATATTTGCAGCTGTATGATTATTTACCTAGTAAATTAAAGCAATTCTAGGGGAAAAAAATCTAGGTTAATAAGAATTTTTAGTGAAAAATCTGGATATCCAGATAAATCTATAAAAATCAATGTCCTTTTTATTTCTAGACATAAGTATCTAGAAATGGAAACAAGGAAATTTTAAAAATCAACAAATGGCAACATAAAAAATGGTTTATAGGCTCTACATTGAAGAATATGCTAAAAATTTTATTGAAGGATATGAAATAGGAATAGAACAAATGGAAAAGCATGTTATATTCCTGGATGAGAATAATAGTTGCAATAAAATGCAAATTCACCTAATTGTAATATTTAAACATCAATTTTTGTTTTTATCCTTTGTCATTTTGGAATTGGATGCAGTGATCTAAAAATTATAATGAAAGAAAATGTTCAAGAATATAGAAGAAAATTTGAAAAGGGAAAATAGTGATGTACTTTTGACTTTTCAAATATCAAATCTTTATAAAAATACTATAATAATGGAATGAGCAAAGGAATTTTAAAAATTCATCAGGTTCCAGAAACACATCTTAGTGTATAGATAATTAATATGATAATTTTATAATTCAGTGGGAAAAGAACAAATTAGTAAATATATGATGCTATTCCAACTAAGTAGTCATCTGGAATAAAAATTAAATTTGACCTCTCTTTCATATCATAATCCAGTGCCAAATTTCAATATACTAAAGATTTGAATGTATAAAACATTAAATATTATTTTAAAAATCTAGGAGAAGATCTGTATAAACTAGTGTGTAAGGAATATCTTCAAATATCAAGGTCTAGAAGTTTCTACATAATTGTGTGTTAATTAGGGTTCAGTTAGAAAAGGAAAAGTCGCACTAATTTCAACAGAGATAATTTAATATACAAAAGTGGATGTACAGGTGTTGGAGGGCTTGATGAGCAAGGAAGGGACACTGAGGTAACTAAGAGAATGTACTGCAGAAAACAATTGCATCTCTTCTGACTAGGGCTGGGAAGACAGAGAAAAGAGATGAAGGTTATCAAAACCTAGGAGCTCGGGGATCCTGCAATCCTGGGGCTCAGACCTCTGAGGAGAGGGGTCCCTGACTGCTCTGTTTACTTCTGAGGAGAAATGATAAGCCTGTTTCTGAAAGTGTGGAAAGAAGGTAGAGACTGGAACCAACTGCTACTGCCAGGATGAGATGCTATTTCTGGGGTGAAGCTGAAGGAAAGTAGGAAGATGGAAATCTAATGCTTTTCTCTCCTGTCTTCTGCTCTCCCTGCAGTGTCCCACTAGGCAGAACCCAACATGAAGCCAGCTTGCATAATAGAAAGGTGATTTGCAGAGTTCTAGCTCTAGAATTTTAAATGGCTTTGGAACTGGAAAAAAAAATCATGTAATAATTGGCACAGATAGATTTAATTGACTACATAAACATTAAAGTGCTTTGTATGGCAAAAGAGAGTTTAAACATAGCCAATAGACAAACAAGAGGAATTGGACTAAGGACAAAGTAATCATATTATTGGGAATCTAGCCAATTGGGAAAAAAATTCACTAGAACAGAAAAGACTTTTGTACAGGGGTTATATTTATGGAAACATTGTTTGTACTGGCAGAGGATGAGAGAGAAAAATATATTTAACATTCCACAGTATGAGAATGGTTGAATAAAATATATTTTTACATAGTGGAATACCATGGAGTATGTAAATACAAAACTGGTTCAGTTTCTGGTAATAGTGGAGTAACATTAATAGAACTAAATCACTGTCAAGATCTGTAGGGGTTCTGAGATATTACTCTACATGCACGCTAACAAATTAGCCTGCCATTTTCATAGGTGCTGGCAGAAGAAGCAATACTCTTAGACCAGAGAAAAAGGACTTGATACTCATGGCACAGCAGCTCACCCATCTCTATCTTTCAAAGCTGTTTGCTATGCAGAGAGAGTCCTGGACAAAAGATGTCACATAATTTGTAAGAACACCATGGTGAATTGCCTTCTAACAACCTCTTTAATATAACAATTATAAATTCTGGGGGAAAAAAAGGTAAATATTTAAAAAATAACTATTTGAAGGCAGTAGAAAGGGGCAAGTAGCAAGCAAAACTTGAAGGAATTCCAGTGTCAGATGAAGGGAAGTGCAGTGAATGAGGTCCACTTTTAGGTAGATATTCACCCCAATGTACTCCTCTGTCTATAAGATGCAAAGCCACTAAAATGCAGGAAGAAAACCTCTTATTGGCCTGATGTTTCAAAGGACAGCATTTGGGGCTGACAGAGCAGCTGGAAACTGAGAGGAGAAATCCTGAAAGGAGGGACTCAGTCATTGGACAAGCTCCGAAATCTGTGCCAAAATTCCACTGAAATCATTGGCTGACCTCTAACTCATTTGTAAAGGAGAGACTGCAAAGGGCCCTTTGGAAAACAAGAGCTGAAAGAATTAAAGATTTCAGCTGCTGCCCTTCACAGGAGACAGAATTTGGAGTTGGAGCCACACTATGATGTAAGGCTCTAGAAAAATATTCTGTTTTCCACAGAACTGCAAGCACCAAGACACTGGAACTTCAAGGTGATCAGCCAGAAATTAACTGTCTGCCAGAACAAATATCAATACCCTTCAGAAGAAGACAAAATAACCCAGATTAGCTCATACATATTATCCAATGTCTACTACATAAGAAAAACAAAACAAAACAGAATTTTATATCCAGCAAAAATATCTTGAAAAAATGAGGGCACAATAGAAACATTTTCAGCTGTTCAAAGAATTCATTGCCAACATTTCTGAACTAAAAGAAATGCTAAAGGAAGAAAATATTTATGGTGTGAAGGGAAACAAAACCATAAGACATTTAAATGTACAGAGGAATGAAGAGCACTAGATATGGAAAAAAGGAGATAAAGGGCAGCTTTTATTTCTTCAAAAGATAACTGATTATGTAAAGAAAAAAGACATACTGTGGTTTTTATTTTATGTAAATGTAAATAAATGATACTAGAACAAAACATGTGAACAATAATACTTTTACAAGGTTTTTATATTTTATATGAAATAGTACAATATAAACTATAAGTGAACTGTTATATATTAAGTATACAAATTAGAATCCCTAGATCATCAACTAAAAAATTAACACAAAGAGTCAAAGCTTAAAAGTAAATAGAATGTTAAAATAAATTTAGATTGAAATGCTAGTGATCAATGAAAGGGAGGGGTATGGAGTATGGTATGTATGAATTTTTTTCTGTTTTCTTTTTATTTCTTTTTCTGAATAGATGCAAATGTTCCAAGAAATAATCATGATGACGAATATGCAACTATATAATGATATTGTGAATTACTGATGATATATGTAGAACGGAATGATCAAAAATTAAGAATATTTGTGTTTGTTTAGTGTTTTTTGGTATTTAAAAAAAATTTAATTAATAAAAAGTAAACAGATTTTAAAATAAAATACTAAAAACAGTTTGATTAATCAAAAAAATGAAAGGAAAAGCAGATGTAAAAACTAAAAAAAAAATAGAAAAATTGTAGATTTCAACCCAACCATATCAATAATAACATTAAATGTAAACTGATTAAATATTCAACTAAAAGGCAGATGTTGTCAAGCTGGATAAAAGTGAAAATTTCTAACATACATTATCGAAATAGAAGTATGTTAAATATAAAAATACAAATGGGTTTTAAAATATTTTAAAAGATACTGCATAAACAGTAAGCATAGGAAAGCTATCATCAGATAAGTAAAACACAAGACAAAGAATATTATCAGATACAAAGAGAGATACTTCATTAAATGGATCAAGTCATCAGGAAGCACAACAACCATAACCCTAAAACAAATCCTTAAAATACGCACAAATAAAGGTGGCAGAACTGAAGAAAGAAGACAAATCCACAATCATGGTTGGTGATCTTAACAGTGCCCTCTGACAAAATGATAACACAGTAAGAGAAAAATATTAGTACAAATATAGAAGACTTGAACAACAATATCAATGAATTTGGCCCAAATGTCATTTATAAGGCATTATATACATCAACAGCTGAACACACAATTTTTCATATATGTAAGTAAAGCTCATGAACATAGACCATATGCTGAGCAAATTAAACCTAATAGTAACTATAATAGAGAAAAGAGGAAAAATCAATGAAATAAAAAAATAGAGAAAATTAACAAATCCAAAAGTTGGTTCTTTGAAAAAAATTATAAAATTGATAACTCCTTAGAAGAACTGATTAGAAAAAGTTAAAGAGCTAGAGAGGAAAAAATAAAAAACAAAATTAAAACCATAAAAGGGGAATATTATGAGCAATTTTATACCAATAAATTCAGTGACTTAGATGAAATTGACAATTTCTTGACATAAATGAACAAAGTGTATTCTAGAAGAAATAGGTAACCCAAATAATCCTGTATCTATTAAGAAAATTGAAGTTGTAGCTAAAAAGGTCCCCACAAAGAAAACTCTAGATCAAGATTACTTCACTGATGTGATGGATTGAATTGTGCACCCCAGTTTTGACATGTTCTTGGTCTTTGTCCACATTTTGATGGGTGTGGACCCACTGTAAATAAGAGCTCCTCAAGATGTTACTTCAGTTAAGGTGTGGCCCAACTGTCAGTTTGCTCATTAATCTGGATTACTGGAGTCTTTGAACACAGTGAAAGTCAGCTAGTGAAGGAAGCCAAAGGGGACAACTAGAAGCCAGAATTCAATGAAATCTGGAAGAGAAAGAAGATACTGGGGAGAAACAAAAGTCAAGAAACCCCCAAATTTGCCAAGAAACCAGAAAATACTGGCCCTGTGAGGAAGCAAAAAGTCTAGCCTCTAAAACCATGAGCCAATAAATTCCTGTTGTTAAGATAACCCACTTTATGGTATTTGTTTTAGCAGTTAGGAAACTAAAACAACTGGTATATTCTACTAAATGTGAAAGAGAAAAAAATACCAATATTACATGAACATATTCAGAAATGGAGTAAGAGGGAGCATTTCCCAATTCATGTCATAAGGCTAGCAAAACTCTGGCACAACGACCTGAACATAGATTACAATAAAAGAAAATTGGAAAAAAAATCCTTTTGAATATAGAAGCAAAAATCTAAAAATTTCTTGCAAATCAAATCCAGCAATATATTAGAAGAATAATCAAGTAGATTTATCCCAGAAATGCAAAGTTGGCTAAGCATTTTAAAATGATCAATGTAATTTACATATTAGCCAAATAAAGGAGAAAAGCCCTATGATCTTCTGTATAGAGGTGATGGTTAACTTCATATACTTGACTGGGTTATGGTGTCCAGTTGTTTGGTCAAGCAAGCACTGGCCTGATTGTTATGTGAGGATCTTTTGTGGATTTAGATCATTTGTCAGTTGATTGCATCTAAGGCTGATTATATTTACAATCAAAAAAGGAGATTGCCCTCAGCAATGAGAGAAATCTCATCCAATTAGTTGAAGACCTTAAAGGGAGAACTGATGATTTTAGCAGTAAGAAAGAAGAATTTCTATCTACTTCAGCCATCCAGCTTCTTCTGGGGAATTCACCAAAACCTTCATTGGAGTTCCTAACTTGCAGCCTTCTATGGAATTCAGACTTGCCAATCTCCAGCGTTATGGAAGTCAATTCCTATAATAAATCTCATAATATTTCCCTGGAGAACATTGACCAATACATGAATCCAATATCCATTTATGATAAACATTTTCAGCAAACAAGGACTAGAAGATAATTTCTCCAACTAATTAAAGGGCAGCTGTGAAAAATCTACAAAGTTAACGTTAAACTGAATGGTGAAGAATTGTACACTCCTCCCTAAGAATCATGGTGGTTCCCCAATTTTTCTTTTGGAAGTGCACAAGCCAGGAACTGAACCCAAGTATCCCATATGACAAGTGAGAATTCTACCACTGAACTACCCTTGCACCCCTTCCCATCACTTTTTCCCCCATCACTTTTATTCAACATTGTTCCAGCCAGGCAATCAGGAATAAAAAAAAGAGTAAAAGTACCCAGATCAGAAGGGAAGAATTAAAGCTGTCTTTATTTGCAGACAAAATTTACAAAAATAATCTGAAACTATTGTGAGTTTAGTAAGGTTAAAGCATTCAAAGTCAATATAAAAGTTATATTTTTATATACCAACAATGAACTATCACAAAATTGAAATTAAATGAAAATGATATTTATATTAGCATTAAAAGTTATAAAGATTTAGGGATAAATGTGGCAACCTGTACAAGACTTGTATACTGAAAACTACAAAACACTGAGGAGGAAATTAAAAAAAAATGCAAATGGTGAGATCTACTGTGTTAAAGGGTTAGGACACTTGCTATTGTTGAGATGTCAGTTGTCCTCAAGTCTACCTATAAATTTAATGCAATCTCATCAAAATTCCAGCCAATGTATTTATAGAAATTAACAAAGCAGATTCAAAATATTATGGAAATACAAAGGACCTAAAACTTTTAAAAAGAATGTCAAAGTTGGAAAACTTAAAGTACCATACTTTAATACAATTGTAAAATAATCAATATATTGTAATATTGACATAAAGGTACACATAGTTAAATAGAAAAGAATAGAGTCCAGGCATATAACCATATTTATAAGGCCAACTGATTTTCTACATTGGTGAACAGATTATTCAGCAAAGAGAGTCTTTCAACAACTTGTGCTAAAATAATTGAAATATGCAAAATAATGAACCTCAACCCCTACCTTGCACATATACCATATACTAGCATTATTTAACTTAAAATGAATCATAGACTTAAATTAAAACTCCAAATTATAAAACTTCTAGAAGAAAATATATAGGTAATCTTTGTGGTAGAAATTTAGGCAAAGATTTCCTAGATGTAACACTGAAGGCAAAGAACAGATTTATGAATCAGATTTCATGGAAGACTAAGAACTTTTGTTCTTTAAAAGTCACTTCAACTAAGAAAATGAAAAGCCAAGCCACAAACTGGGGGAAAATGCCAATAATTTGAAGGAAATGTATCCAGGAAATATAAAAAATTCTCAAATGCTAAATAAACATATGAAAAGTTGCTCAGCATGCTTAGCTGTTAAAGAAATGCAAATTAAAATCATCACACAACTTAACTAGAAGAGCTGAAACTAAAACTGACTGTATGAAGCATCAGTGAAAATATGGGAGCCATACATTTCACTGGTGGTGGGAAGGTAAAATGGTACATTCACTTTGAACTCAGAAAGTTCAACATTCACTACCATATGACTGTGCTATTTTGCTATTAATGGATTGGGACAAAATGGAAAATTATATACAGGAAAAATAAATGCATTTTCCTATACTAAGACTTATACATGAATGTTCACAGCGAGCAGCCTAATTTGAGCTACCAAATACTGAACTGCAAGGCACCCCTAGGGAACTTTCCAGGATGACAGAAATGTTCTATATCTTGATTGGAGCACTTGTGTTATGAAAGTGTATATACATTTATCAAAATTCATTGCATTATATATTTAAGATATGTGCATTTCACAGATATGTTTTATTCTAAAATATTTTAAACTTTAAATAAAAATTAAAAAGATATGAGAGCTATACTTGATTATTTCTTGGGACTTGTACAACAAACAAGGAAAAAAAGCAAGACGGAAATAGGTGTGTATTACTTTCTGTAAAACAAAGCCAAAAAAGATACTGTAAACCACATATAATTATTTGAATGCAGCATGTACATATGATTAGATAAGCATGAAAAAAATATGAGTAGACACAACAGCTTCCCAGAATTTCAATATGAATGATATTATGGGGGAGAGGTAGAAAAGAGATTAAGGGGGAAGGGGACTCACCAGAGAGAGAAAGAGACAATTCACTAAATAGTAATCTGTAAGTATGTATGATCATAGGCATGCTTTTATATAAAGTTATATATGGGCAGGGCTGCTGCAGTACACAGTCCCAGGGGACACCATTTTATGTAAATGGTTATGTAATGCAGCAATACTTCATATGGTATAGATATATGTAAAAAATGACATAAAGATCTAGGAAAAATGTCAAATAAGAAGTCATTACTTCTATAGTAAGCGATGCTAATCATTTCTTAGTGGGGGAAAAACTCCTAGTGGAGGGTATTTCTTACCTAAGAGTGAGGTATTTAAGGATTTTATTTATGGCCTCAAAATTTGATCTAAGTTTCCTGAAATATAAAACTTGCTTTATTCTTATGGCTGAGTCAGACCCTATATAGATATATACTAAAAACAATTTTACTTTTTTCATAGTCTAATGACATGGTTCAGGCAGATCCAAAGCTCAGGTTTGAACTGAATTATATAGAACCAATAGTACTAGTTGTTTTGGAAAAGTAATAAAATGAATGACTCAGCACTTGCTCATAAAAGGAAACAAAAATATTGAATGTAGATGATAACTTTGCCTATATAGAAAAATATAAGCCAATCTGTTGTAAGAACTATTATTGTAAAGTTGCTTAATATATAAACCTTTTCTAGTGGATTGATCTCTCCCTGTATCCCTCTCTCTTCCATTTCCTCTTTATTGGACTTCAACAAACAGGGCAGGCAAGCTGGCAGAGGGTGACAGTACTTGATCCCTAGGGGTGAAGGCAGGTTTAGGATATATCCATGATGTGTGAGGACAAGTTAATACACTAGAGATGGATCAGAGGCAGGGCAAGATGGCAGCATAGTGAGGTGTGGAATTTAGTTCATCTCCAGAGCATATAGTAAACAGCCAGGAACTGTATGGAAAAACTGCTGGGAGGACATCAGTAACCAGACACACAATGTACACCAATCTGGAATGGGTGGACTGGCTGAGATCCCACACAGAACTGTAAGTCTCCCAAGCCACAGAGGCTGGCACCCCTCCCCCATGGCACTGCAGGCTGGTTCCCCTAAGGGAAAGGAAATAGACTTTACTAGTAGCAAGAATTTAGCTCAACAAAGCTCTAATTGTGGAATTAATTAACAAATTCTAACTATTAAAACAGGCTCCCAGCACAGATAAACCTGGAGTAAGCAATAAAGGAACAAGGAGCTTTGGTCCTGGCAGAAAGGGGGTGGAGCTGATCAAAAAAATAAAACAGAGGCTTTTTGAGTTGGACATACAAAATACCGAAAAATGGCTGGATACCAAAAAAGGGGGCACATAGAGCCTGGGGACACATAGAGTCATGTACCAACTCAAGGTCCTGATTGGCAAAGCTGGGGAGCAGTGGTCTGGCTCTGAAAAGGCTTTTCTTTATTTTTTATTTGTTTTTACTTTTTTAAAACTTCATAACAGCTCATTAGATAGAACTGCAAGCAGGCTCCAGCACTTCCCAAAGCAAGGGTGGAATTAAGGTATGTCTGAGACAAAGTAACTGTCAGGTGAAAGGGGTTAATTCCCTAAAGTGATAATCTTCTCCAAGAAAAGGGGGTGGGGCCCATCTCAAATGGAGGCCTTCCTTCAGGGAATATAGGCCCCAGGGGCTGGAAAGGAGAAACAATCAAAGCCTGGCTACTAACTAAGCCTCTGTCTCAACCACATCACCAGCAAGGAGATGTTGCTGAAATTAAAGGTATTGCATCACTTTACACTAGCAGAGAACTGCAGGCTGACAAGCACCACACAATGGGCAGGGTAGGAAAAGCACAGTCTAGAGGCTTCATAGGAAAGTCTGGCAACCTGCTGGGTCTCACCCTCAGGGGAACTTGATACTGGGCATTCTCTCCTTTGGAGATGTGGATTTGTCTGGTCTGGGAAAATCTGACTCAGATGAATATTATCTGAGGAGACTCTACTCAAAAAAAAAAAAAAAAAAAAAAAACTTAAAAAAGAAAGGAAAAAAAAAAAAAAAAAAAAAAAAAAAAAAAAAAAAAAAAAAAAAAAAAAAACTTCATATAGGCAGGGAAATAAATAGGAAAACAAAAACTAAAAAATTCTGATACGTTAAACAGAACCTATGTTAGAGGTCTAGAATAAGTTGAACTGAATGCCAAAGAACAGATAGAGAATAAAGCCATCTAACAAGAAAACCCTAGGTAAAACAACCTCCAGAATAAACTAATTAAAGAAGTCAAATGCCAAGAGGCCAGCAAAACTCACAAGTAATACGAGGAAAATCAAAGATATGGCCCAGTCAAAAGAACAAATCAACAATTTAAGTGAGATACAGGAGTTGAAACAAGTAATTCAGGATGTTTGAAAAAACATGCAAAATCTCATTTAAAATCAAATAAATGAGATGAGGCAGAATGTAAAGAAGACATTGGGTAAATATGAAGAACTCAAAAGTCTGAAAAAAAATCAAAGAACTTATGAGAATGAAAGGCACAATAGAAGAAGTTGGAAAAAATGGAGACTAACAATAGATTTGAAGAGACAGAAGAAAGGATTAATGAACTATAGGACAAGACCTCTGAAATCCAACACACAAAATATAGGGACAAGAATGGAAAAATTTGACCAGGGTCCCAGGGAATTGAATGACAACTTGAGGTGCATAAATATATGTGCTATGGGTGTCCCAGAGGGAGAAGAGAAAGAAAAGGAAAAGAAAGACTAATGGACAAAATAATCACTGAAAATTCCACATCTTTTATGAAAGACATAAAATTATAATTGCAAGAAGTAAAGCATACCCCAAAGAGAATAAATCAAAATAGACATACTCCAAGACACTTACTAATCAAATT
Organism: Myrmecophaga tridactyla; assembly: GCA_004026745.1. Classification (NCBI taxonomy): domain Eukaryota; kingdom Metazoa; phylum Chordata; class Mammalia; order Pilosa; family Myrmecophagidae; genus Myrmecophaga; species Myrmecophaga tridactyla. The sequence goes on from PVIY010019666.1 coordinate 23,136, forward strand.
GTCAAATGTCAAAGACAAAGAGAGATTTGAAACCTGCAAGAGAAAAGCAATCCATCACATACAAGGGAAGCTCAATAAGACTACGTGTGGATTTCTCAGCAGAAACCATGGAGGAGAGAAGGCAGTGATGAGATATATTTAAGATACTGAAAGAGAAAAACTGCCATCCAAGAATTCTATACCCAGCAAAACTGTCCCTAAAAAATGATGGAGAGATTAAAATACTTTCAGACAGTCACTGAGAGAATTTGTGACTGAGAAACCAGCTGTACAGGAAATATTAAAGGAAACACTACTGTCAGGAAAAGACAGAAGAGACGAGGTCTGGTGAAGCATGTAGAAATGAAGACTATCAGTAAAGGTAAAAAGAGGGAAAAAAAGTTAGATATGACATATAAAATCCAAAAGACAAAATGGTAGAAGAGAGCATTGCCTTTACATTAATAACATTAAATGTTAATGGAATTAAACACCCCAGTCAAAAGACAAAGACTGGCAGAATGGATGGAAAAAAACAGGACCCATCTCTATGCTGTCTACAGAAGACTTACTTTACACCCAAGGACAAAAGGCTGAAAGTGAAAGATTGGGAAAAGATATTTCATGAAAACAACAACCAAAAGAGCAGGGGTAGCTATACTAGAATCAGAAAAATTAGACTTCAAATGTAAAACAGTCAAAAGAAACAAAGAAGGACACTACGTATCAATAAGAAGAACAATTCAACAAGAAGATATATTATACATATTCATACACCAAGCCAGAGTGCTCCAAAATATATGAAACAAACACAACACTGAAGGGAGAAGTAGACACCTCTACCATAATAGTTGGAGGCTTAAGTTCCCCACTCTCATCAATGGATAGAACATATAGATAAGGATAAATAAGAAAACAGAGACTTTGAATGATAAAGGAACTAGACTTAACAGACATTTACAGAACATTGCACCCCACAACAGCTGAAAACACATTTTTCTCAAGTGCTCATGGATCATTCTCAAGAACAGACCATATGCTGGATCAAGACTCAAAAGATTTTAAAAGATTGAAATTGTACAAAAAACACAGATAATGAAATGAGGCTGGAAATCAATAACAGGCAGAGGGTTAGAAAATTCCCAAATAGATGTAGAGGATAAACAACACTCTTAACCAAGGAGTCAAGGAAGAAGCTACAAGAGAAATCAGTGAATATCTCAAGGCAAGTGAAAATGAAAACACAGCATATCAAATTTATAAGATGCAACAAAGACATGGCTGAGAGGAAAATTTATTGTCTTAAATGCCTATATTAAAAAAAAGAAAGAGCAAAAATGGGGGAATTAACTGTTCATCTGGTAGAACAAGAGAAAGAACAGCAAACTAACCTTGAAGCTAACAAAAGAGAGAAATAACCAAGATTAGAGTAAAAATAAATGAAATTGAGAATACAAAAATGATTGAGAAAATCTACAAAACCAGAAGCTGGCTATTCAATAAAATCAATGTACCCTTTGCTAAGCTGACAAAAAAGAGAGAGAGATAATGCAAATAAAGAAAATCAGAAATGGAAGAGAAGATAAAACACTGTCCCCAGAAGAAAAGTAGGTAATGAAAGGATACTATGATCAGCTATAAGCTAATAAATTATACAATGTAGATGAAATGGACAACATCCTAGAAAGGCATGGACAACCAGCATTGATGCAAGAAGAAACAGATGACCTCAGCAAAGCAATCACAAGTAAAGAGATTGAATCAATCATCAAGAAGAAAAGAAAAATCCAGGACCAGATGGCATCACATGTGAATTTTTCCAGGCATTCAAGAAAGAATTAGTACCAATCTGCCCAAATTCCTCAAAAAAACTGAAGAGGAAGGAAAGCTGCCTAATTCATTCTGTGAAGCCAAAATCATCCTATTACTAAAGACAGACAAAGATGCCACAAGAAAAGAAAATTACAGACCAATCTCCTTAATGAATACAGATGCAAAAATCCTCAACAAAATATTTGCAAAACCACATGATCATCTCAATTGATACAGAAGAGGGAATTGACAAAATTCAACATCCTTTCTTGCTGAAAACATTTCAAAGGGTAGGAGTAGAAGGGAACTTTCTTAATATGATAAAGAGGATATATGAAAAACCCACAGCGAACATCATCCTCAATGGGGAAAGACTGAAAGCTTTCCCCTAAGATCAGGAACAAGGCAAGGATGCTCATTGTCACCACTGCTATTGTGCTGGAAGTTCTAGTCAGAGCAATTAGACGAGAAAATTTGGGAAGGAAGAAGTAAAACTCTCACTCTTTGCAGATGACATGATACCATATGTTGAAAATTCTGAAAAATCTACAGCAAAGCTACTAGAGCTAATAAATGAGTTCAGGAAAGTGGCAGGGTACAAGATCAACACCCAAAAATCAGTAGTGTTTCTATACACTAGGAATGAGTAATCTGAGGAGGAAATCATGTAAAGAAAATCCATTTATAATAGCAACCAAAAGCATCAAATAGGAATAAATTTAACTAAGGATACAAAAGAAGGATACAAGAAATTCTTAAAGGAAATCATGGAAGACCTAAATAAATGGGAGGGCATACCCTGTTCATGGATTAGAAGACTAAATATAGTTAAGAGTCAATTCTACCCAAGTTGATTTGTATATTTAATGCAATACCAACTAAAATCCCAGCAATTACTTTGCAGAAATAGAAAAACTAGTACCCAAATTTATTTGGACGGGCAGGTGCCCCAAAAAATATCTTGAGAAAGAAACATGAACTGAGAGATCTCATACTACCTGATCTTAAAGCATATTACAAAGCTGCAGTGGTCAAAACAGCATGTTGCTGGCATAAAGATAGATATACTGACCAACTGAATCAAACCGAGTGTTCAAAAATAGACCATCTCATCTATGGACAATTGATTTTTGATAAGATGGTCAAATCAGCCCATGTGGGGACAGAGCAGCCTTATGAACAAATGGTGCTTAGAGAGCTGGATATTCATATGCAAAAGAATGAAAGAGGATCCATATCTCACACCCTACACAATAATGAACTTAAAATGGATCAAAGACCTAAACATTAGATTTAAGACCATAAAACTTTTAGAAAAAAATGTAGGGAAATTCTTATAAGTCTTGTGATAGAACGTTGTTTCCTAGACCATATACACAAAGCGCGAGCCTGAATAAAGAAATAGATAAATGGAATATCCTCAAAATTAAACACTTTTATACATCAAAGAACTTTGTCAAGAAAGTAAAAAAGGCAGCCTATGCAATGGGACAAAATATTTGGAAACCACATATCAGATAAGGGTTTAATTTCTTGAATATATGAAGAAATTCTATAGTTAAACAACAAAAAGACAACCCAACTTAAAAAATGAGCAAAAGACATAAACAGACTTTTTTTCGGAAGTAAAAATACAAAGAGCTAAAATACACATGAAAAGATGCTTAACTTCACTGGCTATTAGGGCAATGCCAAACCACAATGAGGGGGTGCAAGGGACCCAGCATCATGGGATTGAGAAAGCCTTCTTCCCCCAAAAGAAGAAGAAAGAAATTAGACAAAATTTCAGTGGGTGAGAGAATTCAGAGTCGAGAGGTTACCCTGAAGGTTGTTCTTATGCATAATACAGGTATCCCTTTTAGATTATGGTATATTGGAGAGGCTAGAAGGAAGTCTCTGAAACTGTTGAGCTGTGTTCCAATAGCCTACATTCTTGAAGACAATTGTATAACTGTATAGCTTTTACAGTGTGACTGCTTGATTGTGAAAACCTTGTGTCTGATGCTGTTATCCAGGATATGGACGGATGACTAAAAAAGTATAGATAGTAAATAAATAAATAATATGGGGTGATAAAGGGCAAAATATTGGGTAGACTGAACTACTGGTGGTCAATGAGAGGGAGGAGTAAGGGGTATAGGATGTGTGAGCTTTTTTCTAATGTGATTTAGAAAGGATCATTTCTAAAAATGATCATGGTGATGAAAACACACTATGTGATGATATTGTCAGCCTTTGATTGTATACTATGGACAGACTGTATGTGTGTGAATCTTTCTCAATAAAAATATTAAAAACAACAACAAAACAAAAAAGCACTAATAGTTGGAGAGGACAGAAAAGCAAAAGGAACAACTGCTTCTGGAAACCCAGTTTCTAAGTTTGCTGGAGTTGCTGTAACGTACCACAGACTAGTTGGCTTTAATAAAATAAATTTACTGTCTTACAGTTTTGGAGGCTAGAAGTTACAAAAAAAAAAAAAAAAAGGACCAGCAGCATTCTGTTTTTTCTGCATTCTGTTTTATCCTGGTGATAGTTTACCAGCAACCCACAACTCAGTCTCCACCTCTATCAGATGATGGTCCCTCTCTTTCCTTCTGTCACCTCATGTCCCCTGTAATGTATGAATTTCTTCTGCTTTTATAAGGGCTCCAGTCATATTGGATTAAAGCCCATGCAGATTCTGTTTGGCTTCAACTAATAACATCTTCTAAGATCTGATTACAAATGTGTTCATATCCAGATGAGGAGGTTAGGATTTGAACCTATTTGTTGTGGGTATTTGGTTCTATCCACAACATCTGGGAAGTGAGGAGAACTTTCAGGGCACCATCTGGGTAAGTCTCCCCATTAGGGTTTCCTCCTTCCATCACCTTTCTTGTGATGCTCATGCTGCTGGTCTGGGGACAAAACTTTGAGAGCCACAGGGCTAGAGCAAGTCAAAATTCCAGAAAGGTTCCACGTAGTCTGCCTCTTTCACTCTGTAAAATTCCAGTAACATAAACTTCACCAAAAACCTATATAAATAAATGTAAAATAAAAATTTACAGATATTCAAAATGAGGAAAGTCATAGAAATAGCAAATTTCACTATACCAATCAGCCTTTAATTTTTTTCCCAAAGTGAGGAAACAGCACAAGTAGTTTGACATGAAAAACAATCATTCGAGTTGGCAAGATTCTATTACTTTTTAAGTCAGAAGCATAAATCTGAAGCAAATGTATATCCCAGATGTATTTCCCTAAACAGTTTAAGATAAATTTGTAAAAAAGTTGTTTCCATAGTCAATTTCTGAAAACGAAGGCATATTTCCCCCACTGACATTTTTGTTTAACTGGAAATGCTTTCTTTTAAAAAATGTTGATTCCAAATCTTAATAAAAATGGAAATATAAAATTGAACACTTAGATTTAAAAATTTATGTTTTTAAAATGTAGATTTGATTAACTTTTTTAGCATTGTTCATAGTAAAGCATGAACTACACTGTACTCAAATTATAAAGCCTTAGGGATTGAGAGACATGGGAGAGAAAGGGACACGGGTTGCAGCACTGTTTATAAATTCTCCCTGGTATAAGAGCATCTACTGTCTATAAAAATATATTTTTAAAATCTCAATATCATAAGCCAAAGCTTGGCATTAATATTTTCTAATCTTGTACTTTAGACAGTGTATTTACCTAAAGCTTTTTATACTTACATGGATCCTGTCTTTAATTTATTTGTAAAATTCCTGACTTCTTTCATGCTTGATTACCAGTGATACCCCTGTCAGCATTCTGGTCAGAAAAAATATTATGAGTAGTACTGTTTACTAGTTTGATGGTTATAGCAATGTGTTTAAACAGAAGTATACCTGTGTGCTTCATAAGGTAGTTCCTAGGATACCTTCTGATTGCTGGGAAACAATCACAGATCAAGTGTTCACAATCTGATAAAGAACTTCTTTTGATCAAAGGTCATAAATAATTTGCAGTAACAGTGATTAGGGATTCTGGAAACAATGTCTTTAACCAGCAACCAAAGTTGGAAAAGAGCCTTGGTAATGAGGACTGTTGAGTTATCGGCCTTTTACTCTGTCATTTAGAGTCACGGAATCTGTGCTTTTATGAGAACTCATGAATGAGCTCATTTATGAAATGTGACTTCCTTGAAGTGTGAAAGGATTTTGTCTTCAGTTCTTATTTCTCTTTGTGACCCCAGCACCACCCAGAGTTTGGCACACAGTAAAAGTTCACCACACATTTCTGACTGAAGAAGGGCTTTGCATTTGGGAAGTAACTAGATTCCTTATGATTGCTGTTCTCAGGCAAATAATGTCACAGCAGCACTGAAGTCAATGCAAAGAAATATTAACATAGCTATACCTAGATTCCCTCCTGGATGTCTGTTAATTGAAGGTTGGGTAAGAGACTGCCCAAATGAGGTATCTATGCTTTCAAAAGTTATACAACTCATGAAACAATGGCAGAAGTTTCATTTCAGCAGAAAAGATGTGCTATAGTCTGAATGCCTAAATATTTCCAGTAGGGCCATTGTTAAAGTAATACTGAAAAGCTTGAGTAACTGGTTAGAAATGAATGTGCCACTATTTGGAATTGAATTACAGGTAGACAAGCCTCTCATAGACCTGAGTGGCTTTAACAACCAAGGTCCTGGAAGACAGGTGACTACTGAGGCTACTTTTGAAGAACATCAGATCCTTTCCTTCCTCCTTGCCTCTATATCACAAACATATGTAAACATATGTGTATGTAGTGATTTTTATCCAGGAGAATGTGGGTAGATGAAATCAATTGGACATTATTCCAACAAGCTAAGAGGGAGAGGTGTTTGGGTAGAATTAGATCTGTTATAGTATAAGAAGTAATAGCAGTTACCTTTTGTTAAATGCCTACTAGAGGCCAGGCATCACGCTGATCCTGAAAAAAAGTGGGGTTCTCTGCCTGATATGCATAACAGCCAGTCTATGACACTGGGTTTCAAAGAGAGAAAAATTTTTATTGCTAAATGTGGAGCAGGAGACCAGATAGCCTCTTGGCCTAAAATCTGTCTCCCCAAACTGTAGTAACTCTGATAGTTTTAAAGTATCAAAAGAAGGCAGGCTTTAGGATAATGAGTATAATGGCTCAAGATGACAAAGTTAGAGATGATCTAATTATTGCGCATGCACAGATTGACTATAAGCCAGTTTTGTTTAGTAAGAGAGTTTAGGAATTGGAGAAGGTCAGTTCTGGATTGACTCATGTTCTTTCATTAATAAATATTAGGGGCTATCTCTGTGATCATAAGACACTAAAGTTGTAAAACAGGATAAGGGGGTATAAGCAGGGCCAGTCATGAGGTTTTTCAATCACAAGATAAAAGTTATATAATTATACAATCATTATAAAAAATCAAGGCAACTGGCTTATCAGGTGTCAGCTGTTCTAACTTCATGCTGAAAAGGAGCATTGCTATTAAGGGGTAGGGGAAAGAAACTCTTCATTCTTGGCAACAGCGGTACCTCTGGATTTCAGGACTTAACTGGCTTAGAAACAATCCAGAGGTTGTAAGTCTCTGAAAAGTATACTTAAGAAAATTGAAAATTATAGGTTTAAATAAAAGTAGTAGAAGGATTATGATTAGGTGATTTGTAACTATGTTCCATTGGGGAAATAACTTTTTATAGATTTTTAGATAGAATCTGAGGCATTCTTTAGGGTTTTCAGGAATAGTGTTGGCAATATGTGGCTGAGGCCTGCATAAGGGTAACCTTCACGATAACCTTCCAACTCTATTTGAAATCTCTTAGCCATTGGAAATAATTTTATTTATTTTCTCCCTTTTGATTAAGAATCCATTGCTAATATAGCTCATGACTCATAAGGATGAGCCTAGCTCTAGCACTGGGGAATCAACAATGCCTTCCTGACCAAAAGGGGGGAAAGAAATAGGGTATTGTTGACTTAGAGAGTTCAAATACAGTCAAGAGGCTATTCTGAAGGCTAATCTTATGCAGGCTTCAGCTAGATATTGCTAGTCCCCATGGCTTGTCAAACCCCAACCAACATCATTCTTGTTAACCCTAAAGGACACCCAGGGCTCTATCTGAGATCCTACAAAAGTTGCATGTACTAAGTTTACTTTTCAGAAACCTAAAACCTTCAGATGGTTCCTAGTCCAACTAAGTCCTGAAGCCTAGGGGTGCCAGTCTCTCCAAGAAAATCAACTAGTTCCATCCCCCATCCCATATTGTTGACACCACTTTTCAACATGAAAAAAAGTTAGAATGGTCATTGCCCCAATATCTCTAAAGATTGGGATAAGGATTAAAAGAGAAGGAATGCTTATAATGGCAAAGAAGTTAGTATTTGACAAATGAATATGGCTGTTGAATCATTATATTCATATTTCTTCTTAGTCTCCAGCGTCTTGGCGCAGCTAGAAGGCAAAACCTAAAATTTTGGAACCATAACCCATACCAAATTTTAAAATCTGTTCTATGACTACTTGTCAAAATGTACTTTGAAATTTATTGCTTTTTTGTACATGTGCTTTATCTCACAGTAAAAAGTGTTTAAAAAAGACACAAAAAGGTTGATGTGACAGTGGCTCAGTGGTAGAATTCTCGTCTGCCATGCTGGAGACTCAGGTTCAATTCCTAGTGTCTGCTCATGTTAAAACACACACACACACAAAGAATTTTAAAAATGAATTTTAAAAATCTATTGCTAATCCCACGATGTCAGGGAGGTTACCCCTGGAAGTCATGTACCATGGTGTCAAGGAAATTTATTCCTGGAAGTCATGATCTATGCAGGGGGAGAAAGTAGTGAGTTTATTTGCAGAGTTTGGCTTAGAGAAAGATCACAATTAAGCAACACAGAGACTTTCAGGAATTTTTCTTAGGCATTTTTTCATTACAGAACTAAGTTTTATAAGTGCAAGCCTCAAGATCAAGGACTTGGCTTATTAGGATATTTCCTCTTATTAGGCTGAGCTTATATATTTTAGAGTTTATTTTTATAGGTCTTCCTGTTACAAATTTAAAGGGGGATAATTTATATTTTTCAGAAAAGTATAGATCTTGATTTAGGCTTTGCAAAGTTCTTTGATTACAGTTTTAGTAAATTGGGAGCCTCTATTGCTTGAGATAATAGCAGGAATTCCCCAGGTGGGGGAGTTTAATAATTCAATGCTTTCTTTCCTAAATCCCTGAAGGGATCTTGCAAATATCTTTTCATATTATTCTCAAAATACTCTGAAATGCATCAGGGTATTACATTAACCTTTATAGAATACTAAGATTTCTTTTCTTATTCTAGTTCCCATGTCAAATAAAGCTGAATGAGTTTGTTCTAATAAACTGGACAGGTTAAGTTAGATAGTGTGCTATAGAAAAATTTAAACTTTGGAAAAAATAATTCTCTCCTCCTTTGGTCTTGTACAGAAAACACAGTCATAAAATACAGACAATATCATCCTTTGTCCTGTATTCTGATTCAACCTTAGTCCTAACCAGATAAGCCTCATTCACATCTTCAATTGAAGTCTGATCCCTTTTCCAGCTTTTCAACAGTTGCTGTATGGAGTAATACACTCTTTCAGTACCTTCAGAGCTGGTGGACTCCAACTCTCCATCTTAGGTGTCACACAGACACTCAAAGTTCCAGATAATGCACCCAAAGGAGCAGAAAGCCTCAAAATTTAGAAATAACTGAAGCCCAGGAACAAATGTGACTGCTGCATGAATTTACAATCTAGGCTCTACTCTCCATGAACATTTTCTAAATGAATCTATTTCCAGAAATAAAAAACATTTTATAATTAATTTATATTGAGATTATCACTGACAGATCGTAGTAGAAGTTTTGTCATCTCACCTTTACACTTTTACCAAGGTTATGTTAATTAATGGGTAGAACATAATTTATAGAATAGCCTTGTCTCTTTTTTAAAGTCTTTTTCTGTTGAAGATGAAGCTCTGATATATGTAGTCAATGCATGCATTTTTAGAGAAGTATCAAAGCAAAACAATATAACAGATAGGAAAATTTGGTGTTTCCATGATGTGTAACATTATTCTATGGATAACCAAAACCCTGACTAACAACATTGTATTCTTGTCTAACATTGTACAGATCAGTTTTAGGACATAACATGGACAGTGAGAACATTGTCAAGTTTTTAAGGAATTTTATGCAATCACTAAATAATATGAATAACATATCACCCATACAAATTTAATTAGGAGAAGGTAAGAAAATTCCTTTAATTATTACAACAATTCTCAAACACTCCCCATGTGATATATTAAACTATTTTTAGTACCTCAATAGTACAAGGTGAAAAAACAAATCTTTTGCAACAGATTGAAGTTAAAAATATCAGAATATTATTCTGATATAACAAGGAATATTTATCTTCTAGACAGAATACTCAGATGGTTAAGAGAAAATTTTTGGAAACTTTCATTGAGAGCAGACCAACTATCCACATTATTTCAACAGAGAGAAAAGTAAACTCAAATTTTTTCTGAGTATGTAGTTTGACACAAAAGCTCTTAAAAGTATTGTAAACAAACAGATCAAATTTTTGGCCAACATTGATTATGACAAGCATTTTACTTTCATAACACTTCTACAACTTTCCATATCCATTCAGGTCTTGTCTTACACATTAAAATTAACCATTTACAAAACTACACTCCCTTAGACCAGCTTATCAAATTTTAGTCAGTGCTGACTATGTTAAAGAAAATTTACTTCCACAATCTTGCACAATTTTCCATATTCACCCAGGTTTTGTGTTACACATTCTCAAAGATAAAACTACACATATTTCTTTAACAAACCATATCTTGTATTCTTTACATACATGTATATTGTAATTTACTAAAAATATATTTGATACCTCAGAGCATCAAATTCTTGAAAAAAATACAACATTATTTAGTTTGCCCCAAGCATGAAACCAGGAAAATTTTTCCATAGCTCTGTAGGACATTTGCTTTTACTTGTTGAAATTTGGCAATTAAATATTATTCAATTACCCCATCCCAAGGCTATTCATTATATTTTAATAATGATTTGTTTATTGTAGTTACCTCTGCAAAGGTATTATTGTAAAAAAATTTTAATTGGGGAATTCTCTCAGGACAAACATGGCCTATTCCATATTTCCTCTGTGCCTACCATTTCTAATCTCCAGGCCCAGTAGAATGAATTCTAAACCAAGCCCAACTTACCCCATCTTTTTTGCATGCAGCCTTCCCATATAGCTCCCTTATCTGGTGAGGCCCCAGGATAGGAATATGAGACAGAAATAATGAGGCCTAGTTCTAAAGGTTTTAAATGAGGGTGGTGGGATTTAAGGTGGCTTTAGTGTTGATGAGAGTCTCTATGCCCTTATTTTAATTGTATCCCTTATTAGATCTATTTCACCTAAAACTGTGCCTTTGCCCTTTTGTGAGGCAACCCTCTGCTACCTTTGGGAAATTTCAGAGGGGGGCTTCATTCCAATGTCCAGTTTGTTTACAGTAATTACAAAACTAAGGCATTGAACACAGGTGCCTAGAGGGCTTTTTCTTTTGGAGACTCCAGGAACGTGTTTGTGTATGTATTTATCTTTAAGCCAATTGACTAGAGCTCTTTTAAGACTTTTTGTTTGTCAATTTGGTATTATTACCCAGAGGTAGGAAAATATGCATTACACAAACAAAAACACAAATGGAGAATTAGATGCACAAAAAACCCCAGAAACATAGAAATATAGAACTCACTAATTATAACCCTACTTTTTCATCTTTTCTTTTATGCTTGAATTTTATAAACCCTCTCTAGACCCCTGCTTCTCTATTTTATAGGCACTTGCCAGAGGGGTAGAAGTTTTGCCAGTGGCTCTACTGATGATTTTAAAGATCAGCCCTGGACAAATACAGTACCCATTGGAGGATATTTCTATCTCTGACTCTTTTACCAATAAAGAGGGATATAGAGGAGGGGGAACAGAGAAGATAGGGGAGTTTCCTCTGTTCCTGATCTGTTGGTCCCTCACTTTTAGGGTAAAGGTGAAGTAGATGAAGAAATTAATAAAGGTTATATTGGATCTTCCAGATTTGAATCAGAGAGGATATTTCCTTTCCTCTGCTAATGTTTAGAGGTAAAATTTTACATATTTTCATCAACATTGATTGCTGGGAGAGACAAAAATTGAACATACATCATCTCCTCCCATTTCTGCTCTCTCTTGCAGAACAACTCTAATACATTGTTTTTTTTTTCTATAGAGCCATTCTCAGAGCATTTTTCTCAATTCTAAATTCTATTGAGGATGGACTATGTTGAGGGAACAAACATTTTTTTTCATTGGCTCATAGCTAAAATCTTTCCAATTTTTCAAAATACAGCCCAAAGGTCTATATTCAAGAATGCTATTACAATTAAAATTTCCCACTTTGAAGAATTTCTATAATCAGTAACCAGTTAGGAACATTTGAGCAATACCAATGCAGTAACAACACCAACTATAAATTTAAACAGACACTTAACACCTACCATATATTTTAGTAACACATCAATTAATAACTAGACCAAGCACATTAAATTAACAATTAAAGAGGCATTAACATCTACCATATATCTAAGCAACACACCAATTAACATTTAAATAGGTATCATACACTTATTTAATTTCATTAAATATAAATTAATTGTTTGTTTACTCATTTTCCAGAAGGATACTCAACAGACAAACTCAGGTCATGGCCTCAAACCCCATACAAATGAACTCAGGTCAGGGCCTTGAAGCCTGTACAGAATGGGACCCAGAAAACAGAAAGGTGTAGAGGTCAGAGCAAAGGGAAATCATTCTAGAAGCAGGCCCCAGGGTCTCAAACCCTGGCCAGGAGCCTCAAACCACCAAACTAACTTCCAGATCCACTTTGACCTTAATGACCCACTCACCCAGTCAAATGTCTGCACTTGAAACTGGAAACTGATTCTCTCTGTGAAGTCTTTAAAGGTGTGGAAGGTCTGGACTGCTGGAGAAACAGGGAAAAACCTGGTTGCTGAGCCTATAGACTTAAAGAGTCTAGCAGTTGCAAAAGGCTTGATTACTGTACTTTCTGTCCTGCTGGGGCTCCAGATCTTGAGCATTAGACTCCTCACTTCTTTTTATTTTAATATCTTTATTGAGAAACCTTCACACACCTACAGTCTATCCACAGTATACAGTCAGTGGCTCATAATATCATCACATAGTTGGGTATTCATCACCATGATTATTTTTAAAACATTTGCATCACTCCAGAAAAAGAAAGAAAAAGCTCATACATCCCACACCCCTTAACCCCTCTCATTGACCACTAGTATTTCAATCTGTATTTTTTACCCCTTATCCCCACTATTATTTTTTCACTTATCCAGTTTTTAATTATTTTTGTTGATTTATATTATATATTCAAGTTTTTAAAATGTTATTGATATATATTATAAATATTAATATATTGTATTGATCAATATTATATATATTATATATTCACATGCCATGTAGTCATACATAGTGTACAATCAATGGTTCTTGGTATCATCATATAGCTGTCCATTTATCATTACAATTGACTTTATTTTCTTTTTCTGTGAAAAATAAATATACAAAAAAGCAATAAATTTCAAAGCACATTGAAACAATTAGTTATAGAAAAAATTTCAAACTTTAGTACAGGTTACAATCCCACAATTTTAGGTTTTTGCTTCTACTGCTCTAAAATACTAGAAACTAAAAGAAATATCAATATAATGATTCAGCAATCATACTCATTTATTAAACTCTAACTTCTCTGTATAACTAAACTATCATCTTTGATCTTGCTCCCATTCCTTAGGTGTATTTGGGATATGCTCATCATAACTTTTTCATGTTGGAAGAGGCTGTCAATAATATGGGGTAGGGGAATAAAACTAGCCTCTGGGGAGGCTGGCTCCTCAGTATTTCAGAACTTACCTGGTCCATGAACCCATCTGGAGGTTGTAGGTTTCTAGAAAGATACTCTAGTACATGGAACCTTTGTAGAATCTTATATAATACCCTAGATGTTCTTTAGGATTGGCAGGAGTGGTTTTTGTTGGTATTCTAGTTTGCTAGCTGCCAGAATGCAATATACCAGAAATGAAATGGCTTTTTAAAAGGGAGAATTTATTAAATTGCAAGTTTACAGTTCTAAGGCCATGAAAAATCTCCAAATTAAAGCAAGTCTATAAAAATGTCCAAATTAAGGCATGAAGAAAAGGTTACCTTCACTCAGGAAAGGTGATGAAATTCAGAGTTTCTCTATCAACTGGAAAGGCACATGGTGAACATGGCATCATCTAGCTTTCTCTCTAAGCTTATTGTTTCATGAAACTCCCCTGAGGACATATTCCTTCTTTATCTCCAAAGGTTTCTGGCAGCAGTGGGCTCTGAATCTCATCATTTTCATGGCTCTCAAATGGAACTTGTTAGGTCAGGGGAACAGGGAAGGGCACTGCAACTGGAGCTGCGGAGGCAGTTTCGCCCCTCCCAACATGTCTTCCGGAACTAATGAACTGCCCCTTCCGGATGACATGACTTCCGGAACCGCCCCTTCCGGACAACATGACTTCCAGAACTAATGAACCACCCCTTCCAGACATCACCTGACTCCCATCCTTAAAAGCTGCCCACGCCAAAGCCTGTGTGCAGACTCACCTCTCTCCATCTTGGATTCAGTGAGCTCTGCCTGGGAGCGTAGAAATAAACCCACCCAGTTTAAATTTCCTGGTCTAACTTCCTTCTTTCTCACCCTTTCACCTCCTAAACCTTTCATCTTGGTGCCAAAACCCAGGAGAGGAGTGTGGGTGCTGCCCACGAGAGGAAGTCAGGGCACCCCAGCTTCCTCTCTCCTCCTTCTTCAACATAGCCAGCAACAAGGGATCCTTTGGCCCACCACTGTATCCACCACAGATTGGGTAAGTCTCTTCCCTCCTAGCCCTGCTGTTGGGTCTCACCATTCCGAGAGAACCTGTCTGTAAATTTCTCTCTGAAAATCGTCAATTCACATCAGGTTCTCTTCTGAGGGCTGAGGTGAATTGGGATGCCCACAAGCCTCACTCCCTTTCCCAGGACTCAAAAAGTTGTGGGGACACCCCACTTCTCATTTCCCTCCGAAATTCAGGTCCAGGACCTGAAAGGGTCTCAAACCAGGGTGAGACATCCCCTGGGGAGATGAGCCCCCACTCGTAAGAGCTCCAAGGACTCTCTCAGGGCGTTGGGATGCCGACACCCCCTGGGCCAGTCCTTTGTCCACCGAGACCCCTCAGTATGGGCAATAAATCCTCAAAAACCAAACCTTATAGTTCTCTGGGTTGTCTTCTGACAAACCTATCCACACTGGATTTACTTCCAGACATCTGGCCAAAATGCCTCACTTACTTTTGTACAAAGGCTTGGCCCCACTATCAATTGGATAATGATTCTCATTGGCCTGAGGATGGGACTTTCGATTTCAATATCCTTACAAACCTCCACAACTTTTGCCAGAGGAAAGACAAATGGACCGAAATTCCTATGTCCAGGATTTTTTTTCTTCTGCAGTCCCACCCCTCTCTCTGCACTTCCTGCTCTATGGCTCAGGTTCTTCTAGCCAGAGAAACCCCCAAATCCCCACTTCTACACAAACAATCTGATGAAATTTCCTCCTTTTCCAACCCCCTTGATTCATCTTCCTTTAAACAACCAGGGCCTCCACTGCATTTAGGGAAACTATCCTCTTCTCCCCTGCTCTACCCTCCTCTCCCTCCAGCGGCACTGCCGCCGCCATCTAGCCCTCCTCTTTCCCCTTCTCCGCCGGTGGCGCTCCAGCTGCCATCTTGTCCTTCACCTCCCTCTTCTGCTCCAGCAGCACCTCAGCCACCATCTTATCCTTCACTTCCTCCTTCCCACCCAGTGACATTCCAGCCGCCATCTTACCCTTCTCTCTCTCCTTCTGTGCCAGCAGTGCTCCAACTGC
>PVIY010019667.1:0-45437 GCA_004026745.1 Myrmecophaga tridactyla
TGGTACGAGGACTTCACATGCAGGGCTGGAAACACAGCTTCTGTCTGTGTTTTCTCAGACTCTAGGTCTTTCATTGACTTGGGCCTTGAAATGCTCTCCCCTGTCCCCCAGGTCTCCAAAAGGTGAGGGTCTGTCTCACTGCTGATAGTCTTCTAATTCTTCAATTTGGGATCTTTAAGGTCCCTCTCCAGTCCATATACTCTACCAGATTTTCTGAACAATTCAGAATTATTCTTTTTAAATGGTGAATCTCTGAGGAGAGATTTTCAGTAGCTGTTTACATCACCATGTTGATGATATCTCACTTGTACCATGTTATTTTGATTACTGTAGCTTTGTAATAAGTTTTGAGATCAAAAAGTGTGAGTCATCCAAATTGATACTTCTTTTAAAGCTCATCTGGACTCTTTGATTCCCTATATCCTTCCACATAAATTTGATGATTTACCTTTTCTATTTCTGCAAAGAAAGCTTTGGGGAATTCTCATTGGGAATGTGTTGAATCTGTAAATAACTGGGTATAATCTTAACATTGCATAGTATTCAAATCCATGAACACAGAATGTCCTTTCACTTATTTTAGATCTTCTTTGATTTCTTTTTGCAATGTTTCATAGTTTTCTGTGTATAAGGGCTTTACCTCCTTGGTTAAATTTACTCCTAGATATTTGATTCTTTTAGTTGCTATTGTTAATGGATTTTTTTTCTTGATTTCCTCTTTAAGTTGTCCTTCACCAGTATATAGAAACATAGTGATTTTTGTGTGTTGTTTTTGTACCCACCACTAATCTGAATTCATTTATTTACACTATTAGCTTCATTGTGGGTTTTTCAGAATTTTCTCTATATAGGATCATTTCATCTGCAAATAGGAAAAGTTTTATTTCTTCTTTTCCAGTTTGAATGACTTTATTTCTTTTTCTTGCATAATTGCTCTGGCTAGAACTTCCTGTACAATACTGAATAGCAGTGGTGACAGTGGGCATCCTTGTTTGTTACTGATCTTAGTTTTTTCCAGCGAATATGATGTTAGCTGTAGGTTTTTCATATATACTCTTTATCCTATTGAGGAAGTTTCCTTCTAGTTTTAGTTTTTTGAGTGCTTTTGTCATGAAGTGATGCTGGGTTTGTTTGTCAAATTTTTTTTCTTCATCAATTGAGATGATAATTTTTCCCTTCATTCTGTTAAT
This sequence comes from Myrmecophaga tridactyla, assembly GCA_004026745.1. Lineage (NCBI taxonomy): Eukaryota > Metazoa > Chordata > Mammalia > Pilosa > Myrmecophagidae > Myrmecophaga > Myrmecophaga tridactyla. The sequence goes on from PVIY010019667.1 coordinate 1,191, forward strand.
ATTGCGTATTACATTACTTGATTTTCTTATGTTGGAACACCCTTGCATACCTGGAATAAATGCTACTTGATCATGGTGTATAATTCTCCTAATATGATGTTGGATTCAGTTTGCTAGTATTTTGTTGAGAATTTTTGCATCTATATTCTAAGAGATATTAATTTTCTTTTCTTCTCAGATCCTTTATCTGGCTTTGGTAGTAGTGACAATGACCTCTTAGAATGAGACAGGAAGCATTCCTTCCTTATCAAATTTTTTAGGAGAGTTTGAGAGGCTTGCTGTTAATTATCCTTGGAATGTTTGATAAAATTCATCAGCGATGTTATCTGGTCCTGGATTTTCTTTTGTTGGGAGGGAATCAATTACTAATTCAATAACTTTATGCATTATTAGTCTCTTGAGATCTTCTATTTCTTCTTGAGTTTATGTAGGTAGTTTGCTGGTTTCCAGGAACTTGTCCTCTTCATCTAGGTTTCTTGACATACACTTGTTCATAGTATCCTCTTATAAGCATTTGTATTTCCCTAGGGTCAGTAGTAATAACTTCCCTTTCATTTCTTATTTTAGATATCTGCATCTTCTCTCTTTCTTTGTTTCTTTTGGGGGGGGGTGTCAGTATAGCGAAATTTTTATTGATTATATTGATCTTTCCCAAGAACAACTTTTTCTTTTGTCTTTTCTCTCTAGTGTTTTTTTAAATTTACTGTTTTATTTATCTCTGCTCCAATCTTTATCATTTCCTTCCTTCTACTCAATTTGGATTTAGTTTTCTCTTTTTCTAGATCCTCAGGCTGTGAGAATAAGCCTCTGATTTGAGATATTTCTTCTTTTTTAATGTAAGCATCTACAGCTATAAACTTACATCTCAATACTCTCTTTGTTGCATCCCATGAGTTTTGATATGCTACGTTTTTGTTTTGATTTTCCCCAAGATATTTCCTAACTTCCTTTGTGATTTCTTCTTTGATCCATTGGTTGTTTAGGAGTATGTTGTTTAATCTCCACATATTGTGAAATTTCTAGTACTTCCTCTGTTATTGATTTCTAGCTTCATTCCATTATGGTCAGAGAAAATGCAATGCAAGATTTCACTGTTTTTAAATTTATTGAGACTTGTTTTGTGACCTAACATATGGTCTATCCTGGAGAATGACCCATGTGCTGTAGGGGAGGGTGTGTGCTCCATTTCTCTTGAGTTAAGTATTCTACATATGTCATTTAAGTCTAGTTGATTTAGAGTATCATTCAAGTATTCTATGTCCTTATTGATCTTCTCTCTAGATATTCTACCCATTATTGAAAGTGGCATATAGAAGTCTACCACTATTAATATGGAACCATCTATTTCTCCCTTCAAATCTGTCAACATTTTTATACTATAAGGAGCTATACATTAATCATTGTTATATCTTCTTTTTGAATTGACCCCTTTATCACTATAGAGTGACTTTCTTTGTTCCTCATAAAACTTTTTGACTTAAAATCTATTTTATCTGATATAGTTTCCTCAACTCTCTTTTGGTTACTGTTTGCATCTTATATTTTTGTCAGCAATTCACTCTCAACAACCTTGTGTCTTTGAATATAGAAAGAAGAGACAGGGTGAATAGTCAGACTTTGGGCTTGCCTCCTAGGAGCTGACTCTAAGTCCATATCCAGGGGTGCTTAGAATTTGGAAGGAGGGAATCCTAAAGGGGTCCCAACCCTTCTTTCAGATCTATGAGGCAGAGAGTACAAAAAGAAAAGAGATTAATTTCAAACTTTGGTACAGAGCAGCTTCAGCCACCAATACAAGTTCCAATCAGTATCAGTAAGAATTAAATTAAGAAAACAGAAATTACACCATTCTCTTTAAAAGAATTTAAAGAATTTCTTAAAGAGAAATTAAAGAATTTAATATAGGGAATTGCTTAAACAGAAATTAGAGAGGTGAAAAGGAAAAACAAAGAACGTAAAGAAGTATCAAGAGTAAATGATAGGAAGCAGGTATTAGGGTTCGGGATACAAAAGGAAGAGATTGAATTATCGAAATCTGGAAGTGCAAAGGAGTGATCTTGTGGGTATGGACAGGTGGGTTTGGGGATATTAGGAGCTTGAGAGAGTGCTTCAAGTAGCTAGGATTTAGATCTCTAGGAAGGACAAAGTTTGGTGCAAATATTTCTACGGATACGTGATGAAACTACTTCTGAGTATTTGGAGAAAAAAATCTGGAAACTAGACATAACTGTCATTGCCTGGGTGAGGAGTCACTGCTAGAGCTAGAGTGATGGGGAGAATAGACACTTAGGAAGGAATATACCTCTTTGCCCTCCTCCAGCCCTAAGTTGTTTCTAGAATGTAAGGGGACAAGAGGTGGCAAAGGAGAGACATTGTTTGCAAAATCAAGGCCCTAGAATGTCAGTTAAGAGTATACATAGGTGATTTTGGAGTTATGACTCACTGCCTCAAAAATTGGTCCCAAGCCAAGTGAATGCCAACCTCAGGATTCCTGTTTGGTTTGGATGTAGAAACTGATGTTGACACACACACACACACACACACACACACACACACACACACACACACACCCCAAGAGGCTAGGAAAAGATCTATTACTTAAACTTTCTGGTATGAGTAGTGCATGACTCCCAAGCTGGTCCTAAAATGAGTTAAGAGAGCAGGAAAAGTAAACTGGCTTGGGACTGTTATTGTGGTTAGAATGTGAGGTTGGAGCAAGGATTTCTCTATATAGGCAGAGGCACGCATGCTGTGAATCTGCTGCTGGCTCCAAAGAAAGGAACACCAGCCTGTAGTTTTAATCAGCTTTCTCAGATATGAGGTAGAAGGGAAAGAGGGATAGTTGAAGCTTAAAAGCTGTCAGCAGTCAATATAAAAAAAATAAAGAGTCAAATTGTTTATTACACTCAAGACTCAAAATAGAAATGTTTTCTCCTCTAGGGATAAAGTAGAACGGGAAGACATAGAGGAAGTAAGGCTGAAAGAGCTCCTCTGGCTTCTCAAGTTGAGAACACTAATGGACAGACTGTGAAATGTAGAGGAAGGGGAGGATTTCCTCTCAAGTATCCATATTGAGCTATGACATTCATGGCACCTAGGGCCATACTTTTTACATAACAATGAATTCTGAACACCTTACCAGGTTGTTCACTGTTCTGATAAGTCAGTAGTTTTCACTGGTTGCATGCTATTCCATCTTTGGATATTTGTATACACTATGCTCTGTATCGATTCCCAATTGGTAGACATTTAGGTTATTTCTGGTTTTTTAAATACTTTTTTGAAATATTTATTCTATGCTGAAGAAGTCAGTGATCCATTAAATGGGTTTTACTGAGCAATTAGTAGGTTCTAGGCAATGAAAATAAAGTGAAAGAAACATTTACTCACTCCAGACAGACATGACCTGCACAAACATGGTGGCACCATTACATCAAGAGACACATGAAGTCAACCACAGCAGGGATAAGGCCATTTTTCCTTTATTTGTTGCTTTCTTTTTTTTAGGGGGGGGTACATGGTCTGGGAATCGGACTTGCTTCTCCCGCATGAAAGGCGAGCATTCTACCCCTGAACCACCTGTGCACCCTTGCTTTCTTTTTTCAGTTAAGCAGTGAACCATAAATACATGTTCTTTCAAAATACTTAAACTTTATTGAAATAAATAGACTAAAAAGTATAAACATCATTTCATTATTGTTACTCTGAAATCTTATTCTTTTGGTCCTTTCAATGAAAAATATATATAAATATATAGGCATATATGTATTACATGCAGTACATATGATATAAATGTACATTCACTTTTGGGTTTACTCTTTGTTGTAGGTGTGTCTATTTGTTACTGTCCTCTTTGGAGCAATGAAAATTGTCTAAAATTGAGAATTATGATTATTGTACAGCTAAGAGAGGATACTGGGAGGCACTGATAGTTTATTTTGGATAGAATATAATCTATGTGAATGTATCTCAACAAAATCGGCAGATTCAAAATAAATAAACAAGTAAACAGAAATACCCAAGTGCTAGAGAAAAAATAAACATTCATATGATTTAATGATTTTTCTGTATATGAATGGAACTAGAAAAATAGATAAAAAGATAGATTCATAGATTGTATATTTCTAGTGTCTTAAAATTTCAGTTCACATTATATCTTAGAAATTTTCCATTCTTTTTTGAAGCCTGCAGTGTTTTCATAGGAATAAAGCTATGAATCCTAAGAATCTTTTTTTTCTACAATGGGGATTCAGTTTTTCCATTTTTTCTAATTACAAAAATACTGTAATGAATATCCATATACCTATATCCGTATGCAAATGTGAAAATAAATCTGAAGATAGTTCCTTAAAAGTAAAATTTCTGGATAAAATGATAGGTACAATTTAAATTTTAATAAATTGTCCTTTCAAAACAAAGTGCTGATTTAAATTCTCAACTAGTGCTCCTTTTTTCAAATTATCGTGGTATGACTATTTCTTATTAAAAATATTGTCATTATACTGGGAAAATTGTCTCATTCTACTGTTTTATGTTTAACTGTAGCTAACTCATGGAGTTTTTATTTTAAAGATGACTTTTAAATTGTTGTTTGTAAAAGGCTTTGATGCATAAGCTTGTGATATAACAAAATTTTACTTTAACTGTCACGTTAATTCATGCGTAAGATCTTCCGCCACCTAACTTGAATACATTTTGTTTCTAGGTAGAAAAAATTAATGGTTTGAATAACTTTCCAGAAGAATTATATGTCAAACCTGAGAGCACTTTTTCCACACAACAAATTTCATATGACATGAAAATTCACTACAATCTGTATACTGTTTTACATAAAGACAGTTCTATGGGTAAACTTGTTGGACTAATAAGAGTTATTGCATAGTGATTGTAAAATAGATAAGGATAGACCAGGTTGGTTTTTATTTTTTAATATAAAAAAATTTTTAATTTTTTTTCTTTATAAGAGAAGTTGTGAGTTTACAGAACAATCATGCATGAAATACAGGAATCCCATATACCACCCTATTATGTCACCTTGAATTGGTGTGGAACATTTATTTCAATTGATGAAAACACATTTTTATAATTGTACTATTAACTATAGTCCATGGTTTAACTGAGGGATCACTGTGTAGTGTGGTGTAGTTTCTTAGATTTTTTTTTAAATTTTATTCTGTTACCATGTACACATTCTAACATTTCCCCCTTTAATCACATTCAGATATATATTTCAGTGCTGTTAATTACATTCACAATGTTTTGTTACCCTCACCACCATCCATTCCTAGGATTTCTCATTCCAGATAGGAACTAGATCCCGTGACATGGCTCAAAATGATGTCATTTTCCTAATTAATCTCTGAGGTTCTCAAATGCTTCATTACCATATATTGATTCGTTACAATACTTCATTGGTACACAATAGCACGTTTTGGGGTAGTCTTGCCCCTAAAACTGTTAAAAACAACAAATAAATAATAATGGACTTTAGAAATTCCAAAAGGGAAGTCAATCCAACCTCAATAATAAAGCAAGGAGAGAAACATTAGATAACATTTCTGCCATTGCTTTCAACTGCCAAGTCTTTCTCTCTGGAAACCGCCAATTCCCATTCTGACAGGCCATGCTGGCTCATTTTGTCCAAGGCTCTGCTTATCCAATCTCTGTGCTGCCTGTTGTGGTTTTTCAAGGGCCAAGAGGTCCCTAGGGTGGGGTGTCCATTTGGAAGTCTCATGCTCAGTTCTTTCTACTACATCCCATCACTAGCTCAGGTTTATCAGCTGAACCCACAAATTCATGTTCAAGTGCATTATGAAATTTGATATATCATAAACCTAAAATTCCTGTGCCCCTTCCCTTCCTGGGAATCGATGTAAGAGGAGAAGCAGATTTTTTCATATACATAAGGTCTCATTGCTCTTCCCTCATACGATGAGGACTGCTGCCCATCCATCCTAGGGATGCGCCCTTAGTTTCTGTGCTCGCCCTTGAGGGAAGAGTCTGTCAAGGTGATTTACCTATCAATGGAGGTCCACTAAATGATTCCAAGGTGCCCAGAGGTACAGCTATATGTCCAAGGTACCCTACTGCACTCACCAATCCCTTCGAAGAACAATTGTTCTTTGTGAGTCCAAAGCAGTTTCTTGGCACATATCTTTCTAAAAAAGAGAAGAAAAGACAAAATCAATCTCTGGCATACATTCTACAACAATAATTTTTATCATTTCAGTTTCTTGCCAGGATATGCCATTTAACGGTGCATTTGTAGAGGACAGGAATGTTTTCTTATTTATAGCCATAAGGTATTACATCTTATTTCTTTCCATGCCCACAGTTACTAATGTAGAGCCTGATGGGGGGTTGGAGCCTAGTGATTTACTTAGTATTTGATGAAAGATGGGAGAATGAATGAATGCAGTGATCTCCTGCTAGAGCCCTTTCAGGGCACCATATTCAAAATGGAAAAGGGCCTTCCTTAACTGTGGACCCTGAAATACGTCCCTGAAAAAGACATTTGAGTTTCCTTTGATAAGTTCCTTTACGCATTACCTGGATTTCTGACTATCTTTTATCAAGAAAGAACAAGCCCAGGATTGTCTAATAACAATATAAATAACAGTACTTCAGAATCACAGGATGGAAAGACCCACAGTAAAGAAAAGCCAGTTTACTCTTGGATGATATGCATAAGAATGAAGTAAAAAAATTTTTTTTCACATATATACCTACTTGTCTAGAGGGGAGTAAGTATGAACTCAGTCACCAACTCACTGGGTGACCTTGGATAGGTCATAGGCCTCAGTTTCCCTGTCTCTAGTTAGCAGTAGTAGGAATATATTATCTCTGTGCACCCTTGGAAAATTGTTCAATTCTCTGAAGTTTTTACGTGCTACATACCTAAAAGTTTTCTGTTGCCTGTCCCTCTCTTCACCAAATACCCTCACCTGACAAGTTGGTTGGGCGTCGGGGGGGGGTGGTCTTACTCAATATTTACCCTCATATTGTACCCAAGAAAAATAAGTTAACCAGCTGTGGGGTCTTGGATATTTTAAAATTCTGAATAGCAGCTATTTACTGCTCTCTGGTGGTATAAGGAGGCTTCTGCAGATGTCTAAAGAAAACGTTTCTCCCTGAGATGTGAAACTTCTCTCTGTTGGAAGGATTAATTGAGCTAAATGTGTAACACACCAGCACAATGCCTGCTACCAACTAGTTGTTGAATAAATTCATATAAACTTTTCCCTTCCAAAAGAAACTGATTTTAGATTGTTATGTTTAGAAGATCTTTTAAAAAAGTGTAAAGTGAGACTTGAGAGCAGATGACTACAACAACAACAATAAATAATGGAAATTTATTAGATAACACCAGTAAATTAAAAGTGAGTCAAGCAAAAATGAGAGTAACATTTAGGTACTCTTTCACTCTTTTGTTCATAATTCATGGCTGTAATAGGAACAGGAGAAGTTTAAAGCCTTTTTGCTTTTATATGCTCCATGTTTTACATTAATTTTACATGTAATTTTAAGGGGTAGAAAAGCCTAATGATGAAGATGTTAACCCATTTTACATTAGGAGGGAATTGAAGCTCAGAGCGGTGACAAACTTGGTGTCTGTCGCATGGTAACATGTAACTGGGATCTGAAGTCTAATCTATTTCTGCCCCATTCCAAACCACGGCTGCTCCCAGTAAAACACCCAGGCTTCTAGAGTACTAGAGTACTTCTAATCATTTTATCCTTCTTACCCTTCTTACAAATGTAGGGCTATGACCCAGAAAACAATGCAACTTATCCAGTAAGTAATGTGCTTGTAAAAGTTTAAAAACTGGTTGGGGAGGAAAGGCCCTGGTTTGTAGTGTTTGCTGATTTCCAGGTTGAAAATACAAACACTCTCACCATGGTTTATTTCACTTATTGAACACGCAACAGGGAAGAGAGGCACAAGATCAGCCCTTCTAAGTTGCCAGCACAGCACTGATCCCATGTCTTATTGAATACCAACATGTCCCAGGCCGATGTAAACAAGAATGGACACTGCTGGGTCCAGATCCAGCTTTCTTCTGCTTTTTGGCTCTGAGGAGCTGAACTTGAGAATTGCTGATGGTGCTAATGAGCTCACCAATTGGCCATTTCAGTCTCTGCTGACTCCTCCCTTTCCTACTGACGCTGTCTTCCTGGCACAAGGTGATTAAGGGCTGAGATGAAGATTCATGATGTTGAAGTGAGTTGGAGTAATAGTCCTACATGAAGAGACAAGGTGTCCTCTCTTATGGTAAGTTCTAGTCATCATTAGGACTCTACAATTTACCTTATCCCAATGTATGTCCCTTATAAACATTCTCAGCATATAGGTCAATGACTGTTCCACTGTAGATACTCAATAAATACTAGTTGAATGAATAAATCTCTGGTCATTGTGCTAAAATTCCACCATTAAGATAAAAGGTATTAAGATTGATTAACAGGTCACTGAGACTCTTTGGGATTCAGTTTCTCTGTCTTTAAAATAAGAAGACTACTTCTTACTTTGAGGGTTTGTTGGAGATTAAAATAATGCAAATCAAGTGCTAAGTACACAATAGACAATGAATAAAGAATTATTAGTACTATTATGCTGTTATTTAAAGCCTTTTCTATTTTCAGGGTCTCCATAATATGAAAATCTCTGAGAGAGTTGGGTGCTGACCATAATTCCTCACATATGTTTCATGAAGATTTTTATATCACATTCCTCAGTTGATACTCATACACTTCCTTTTTTAAGATAGGTATCAAAAAGACCATTTTACAGATGAAAAAATGAGGTAAGGACAATTAATAGCTTCTGGGATTTTTCCAATGAAAAGTTTCTCTGCTTGGGTGACTCTTCCCTGGAGTGCTTTAAAGCCAAGCTTGAGGGTGGGCCATGGTGGCTCAGCAGGTAAGAACGCTTGCCTGCTGTGCCCAAGGACCCAGGTTCGATTCCTGGTGCCTGCCCATGTAAAAAAAAAAAAGCCAAGCTTGATTGCCCCATCCATCATCTAGGAAGATGTCTCTGTTTCCTCCACTGAAGACAGTGCTTGCCACTTCCTGTTCTGTACTCCATTGCACAGGACAACTTCATCTGCTCTAGCAGCTCTCACTTTTCATTCATTCTTCCATTTATTAAAAATCTATTTTTGACTGCCTCCTGATTGTCCTGAACTTTGCTTGGTTCTAGAGATACAGTGGTGGGCATGACAGATGGGACTTCCTGCCCAGAGTTCAGCTCTAGTGAAGGAGACTGGCATTAACCAAGTAATCACAAATATATAAATACATGTTAAAAAAAAACACAACTACAGACCAACCAAAAACAAACAAGCAAGTGGCTAGAATTGAACGTGTAGAGGGTTGCTTAAGATTAAGTTGATAATTTTGTAAGCAGAGCAAGGGCATATGTAGTCTTGTGTGTCATATTAAGGATTTTGGGGTTTTATCCTAAGAGCAATAGAAACCCCCAAAAGAATTTAAGTAGAGGAATGACACAGAGTTTCATTTTAAAATGTCTGTGTCTTGTTTTATAGAGAATGTGTCTATTTTCCAACTACTTGAAGGCAGAGATCATCATACTCAGTATTCCTATAGAATCTAGCAGCTGGCATATAGTAGGCTCTTAAGGTTGCTTACTGAAATAATGAATGAAAAATAGCAACAACTAAGAGTTATTAGGTACTACACTATGCACATTCATATTTACATATTCTATAATCCTCTTAATGATCACCAAAGTGATATGAGGAAACAGTAATCAAAACGGATGGCATCTTTTGGTACAGGTGGTAGGTGGTGAAGCCAGGATCCAATCCTGGTCTGTGTGATTCTTCAGGGTCTGCATTTTTCCTATAACAATATGCCCTTGACTCATGTGGCCTCTATGGAAGTCATGTGGCCTCTTATGGAAGTCACCTAACAATGTAGATCATGCGTAAATGAAAGCTTTTCCTGGGCTACTACCTCTCCAGAATCCCTCAGTACTGGAGATCATCCTCATCTTGATGTCAGACTCTTTTGACATAATCATTCTACTTGCTCAGTCATCCATACCTCCTTCTCTCACCTGTACCTCTTTCAAGAACTCAGTGGATAGTTTTCTTCCTGGTATCAGTTCCAACTCCAGCCTCTAGTTCCTGACTATACTCAGTCTCCCTGACTTTAGTCATCTCATGACAAGGTCAGCCTGGTCGAACAGCATTGGCTCTTCTTCTTCCCATCAGAAATCAACTATTTTTAGGGTCCTAAAAGGCAACTCACAACTTGATATGTAAAGCAAAATCTATCTTATAATGTTTCATGTTTACATGTTCACTGATGTTTCATGACTCATGTATTAAGAATTACTTTGGTTTCTAGTAACAAAAATCCCTCTTCCCACAAAGAGAAGGGAATATATAATTCTGTATATTATTCATATACAAAAAGAAATCTAGAAGTAAGTATTCAAGAGCTAGTGTAATTACTTCAAGATGCCAACAGGGATGCAGGCTCTTTCAGTCTTTTTGCTCGGGCCTTCCTGAACTTTTGTTTGCTACCATAATGGTGAAACCATATCTGTGATTGCATTTACAGTCTAGACAAAGAAACAGGGGAAGGGCATGGGAAGAAAGGTATATTCTGGCTGAGTGGACCCTCTTTTAAAGACCCTACCAACAGCTCTGCTTATGTCTGATTGGCTAGAACTTAGTTACATGATCATCTCCAGCTGATATTTTCATTTTATTACTATTGTCACATCTAAGCAATCTTTTACTGAATGTCAAGTTGCTCCATGGATGGATGGAGAGAGAGAGAGAGAGGGAGAGAAAGATAGGGCAGCCCCTTGAAGAACATATTATGAATCAGAGACATGAGGTAAGTTTTCCTACTTACTACAGCTAAGAGTGATTTGAGTCTTGAACTGAGATAGGCTGCTTGCTATTCCAGTGCTCCTTTAACTACTTCCGTTTTCTTCCCTCTGAAAAAGCCTTTAATGAAAGACCATATCATCATTTGGAATCCACTTTTTAATTATACTATAATTAAAGACTTCACCGTGGTATTATATGGGTTCCAGAAGGGTGAGAACAAGGGAAGTAGAAAAAAACCTCAAATACATGAAGAGGCTTCAGAGAAGATATTTTCACAGCTAATTACATGGTGGATGTTTCATAAGAATCTTCTGGGAAGCTCTGAAAAACATATATTTCTGAGTCCCATCCAAAATGTCTCTATTTCAAGATAATTTTTACTAGAAACCACTTCTGTACTTTTTATATGACTTCAGAAGTCTTTACGGACCCTTTGTAAGGACACTGGCTTATATTTGCTGAACATATAAGCTGTTTGAGGCACTCACTATATGCTTTGCTAATGCACCAAAATCTGTGTAAGATAGATAGGTCTTGTTATTCCCATTTCCCAGATAATGCAACTGAGGCTTAGGTAAGTGAAATCACTATACTAAAGGCACATAACCAATATATGATTTAGTGAGGATTCCACCCAGGATTCTGAAGCCTGTGGATTTTCCACTCTGACATGTGACCATGTCTGGGTCTGTCTAGTACAGGACAGAGAATGTCCTTGAGGCCTGCTAAAATAATTTCCTACCAGCATTCCCGCAGGCCCATGCTGACTAATAAATGCCTTGGCAAATTTTGTATCATTGCTAAATATCCCTGCCTCCATGGCCTTCTCAGACATATTCTGAAAGTCTCAGAGGATTCACAAATGCCATTTATCCAGACAAATTGGGAGAAGGTTAAAGCAGGGTGGAGGAATGGATGGGAACATTGAGCCATGCTGGAAAATTAAGGCTCCAAATAAATTTCAGTTGGCAAAAAGTGATTTTTCCTTGGGCATTTTTCCTCTCCCAATTTTGTAATTCGTGTTTATTTCAAGTGAAAGTTGGTCCATCTGCATCTGATTCATTCACACATAATTCGACAGTAGACTGCTCTGTCAGAGAAACATGTTTGAATATGCCTATAACCTTTTACTACGGAATCAAGGCCTGTATGAAATGCCAGGGCAACGTGGCTGGTCAGGGACACAGAGAAAAGCAGGTGAAGTTGTTCTTCTACTGTCCGTTCCAACACACTATGGGTCTTAGAGAGCTTTAAAAATTATTTTGTAATAAGGCACCAACATTTCCTTCTGTGCTGGCTCTTTCCCATCTCCCCATAAACATGCTCTTATTTCTTTCATCCTAAAACACAAGACAAACAACTCTCCAAAAAAAAAAGACAACATACCGAATTACCCTCCCCCACTATTTATTTCCCCTCAAATGCCTTCCTGCATAAACTTTTCAAAAGAAGTTAATACTGTACATTGTTACCTCAACTTTATTTTTCATTTTTCTTTTATGCCCCCATTACTGTGCTGAGACCTTCTAAAGAAAGTCACCTTTCATTCAATTTTATTTGCTATTACTATTCAATTAGTCTCTCTGCTGCACTTGATGCTATTGACAATTCCCTCCTTCCTTAATTGGTCTCTCCCCTCCCTTCCCCTCCCCTCCCCTACTTTATCCTCCCTTGCCTTCTGCTCCCCTTCATTTCCCTTCCCTTCCTTCCCCACCCTCCCTCTCCCCTTCCCTTTTTTTTACTTCTTCTTGGTCTCATACTTCCTTATCATATCTTTTCATCAACAATGTGTCCAATATGGCACCCAACTCTTGACTGAAGTCTCTAGAGCCAAAATGCCTGGGTTCAGTGCCTGGCTCTGTTGTTTCTGAGCAGTGTGGTACTGGACAAGGTTCTTAAAACTTCTCTGTGCCTCAGTTTCTTCAATTGAAAAGTGGGGGAATGTTAAAGTCACGCCATACAGGATTGATACAGGGATTAAATAATTTTTTACATGTAAAGTTCTTCAAACAGCAGCCGATATCGTAACTACTCAATAACTTTTAAATGGTAGTACCAGTGTTTATATAGTAAGATTTATAATAGATGACAATGTATCCCAAGGAAATCATTTTTTGTTATTTAAAGGTATGCTGAGTACATATTCTGCTCTATAGGAGATAGTTTCCAAGCCTATAGATGTTTGCTAAAACGTCCATGTGGTTGTTTACATTTTTGTGTACCTAAAGTTAGAAACCAAGGGCAGAATATTGCCTAATATATTAGCAAAAAAGAAGAAACTCATATATTCAAAGATCAGGGATTAGTTCACATTTTGATTTTCTAAGTGCTCTTCTTTTCACATGCCTTGAGATACATCAAAATATTAGTCAAGTGTGGTATACACTTAATGAGTTCTAGAGTTTAAGTATACTTTCATTTTAAATAGTCAAAATGATAGCAGACATATCTCATGGGTTAACTATGTCCTGAATGCAGAACTGTATGCGTTATTATTGGAGCTATTTTAATATAGTCACAACCGTGGTCAAGCACAGAAAGAGGATGGTGCTACCAGAAAAGGAGGTAAGCGGAAATCATATCAGATTTTTTTTTTTAAACATTAAAGGTCAAGTGTAGGCTAGTGCGTCAATGTAGCAACCCTCGGAACCATAGGCACGAAGGGCATTTAGACCCCCTTGCTGGCTCTTTTCCATGGACTTGCCCACAGGACAGACTGGGGACAGGATGAGCGACCAATTAGAGTCTCCCTTGTCAGTGCAAGTGTGGAGGACAAAATCAGTCGCTCCAGCAAAGGCACAAAGCCTGAGTTCTTGTTCAGATTCTCCTTTTAAAAGCATCAACTTCCTGGGGAAGTGGGAGCAAATGCTGCACATCCTGCACACAGAAATGACCCATTGTTGCTGAGGAGCAGGGTAGGACAGGGCAAAAACACTTACACCTGGGAAAGAGTCAATAAGCAGTTCTGAGCCCAGAATGCTAAAGCAATGCTATCATAGGATTCCTATCACTGGTGCTGAAAATATTAAACAACCACATGCTAAAAAAATAAATCTTAACCCATATAAAACTTGAACCATGTAAAAATATCTTAAAATGAATTGGACACCTAAATGCAAAACCTGAAACTATAAGATATCAAGAAAGGAATGACTTTTTGCAAACTTATATTTGGAAAACACTTTTAGATATGATGCAAAAAGTATAAATTATAAAAGCAAAATTGATAAATTAGACTTCATCAATGTTAAAAAAACTTCTGCTCTTCAATAGACCCTGTATAGAAAATAAAGGACAATCAATAGACTTAGAAAGAATATGTGCAATATATTTATGTAATGAAATATGGCACCCTGAGTAAAGAAAGAAATTCCATAACTCAATGATAAGGAGAATCAACCTAATTAACAAATGTTATATAGACAAAGGATGCATAAAGACATTTTACCAAAGAATATATACAGATAATGAACATACATATGTAAGAAAGCATACATATGTTAGTACTAGGAAAATGCAAATTAAAATTGTAATGATATCCTACTACAAATATTTTAGAATAGCTAAGAAATTTTTTAAAAAATGAAAACCACACTTGACAATATCAAGTTAAGTGTTGGCAAGAATGTAGAGCAGTTTATATTTGACAGTTCCTAGAAAGTTAAAAACATTACCCAGCAAATTCTACTTTTAACCAATTATCCAAGAGAAATAACAATACATGTCTACTGAAAAATGTGTATGTGGATGTTTATGGTAGTTTTATTCATATTTGCCAAAAAACGGAAACAACCTAAATGTCTTTCAGCTGGTGAAGAGATAACTCGCTTCCATGCATTAGAATGTTACTCAGAATTAAGAAGGAACAAACTATGGATACCTGAAATAGCATGGGTGATTCTCAAATACATTATGCTAAATGGAAGAAGCCAGACTCAAAATGCTACATGCTTTACGATTCCATTTCTATGGCATTCTGGAAAAGGGAATATTGTGGGGGAGAAAGCAATGGTGATAGAAAAATGTCAGTGTTTGCTAAATCAGAGTTGGGAAGATGCTATATTCTAAGGAAACATACTTTTACTACAAATGCACAGAAATTAAAAGGAAAACAATAGAAAAATATGCTCCTTATCTATATGAATAAATGAAAACTAGAAGGATCGTATTAGTATTAGTTGAAATAGACTCCAGATAGAGTATTACTAGATATATATAAGGATAATTCATAAGGATAAAAGGGTCCATTCATTAGAAAGACATAAACTCATACAAGGATATGTCTCAATAACAAAGCTCCAAAACACATAAAACATAGCTGATAGAATTAAAAGGAGAAATGTATCCAGAAACAGATTTGGAAATGTTAACTCCCCTTTCTTAGTAATTGGTTAAAATAGAACTATATTAAAAAGTCAGTAAAGTTATAAAAGATCTAAACACTTTCAATTGCTACTAGTCTAACTGGCATTTATAGAAAAATACCCTCAACAGTTGCATAATATACTTTTTTTCCATTTCACTGAGACTGTTCACTAGATAAGCAATTTGTTGGATCATAGAAAGTCTCAATGACCTAGAAAAAATGTATTTCAGACTTTATTATATGACCTCATCGGAATTAAATTTGAACTTAATAACAATAAGGTGCCTGGAAATATATCTTACATAGGGAAATTTAAAAAAAAAAGCAATTCTACACAATTTCTACATAAATCATGAGTCAAAGAAAAACAATGAGGAAAACCAGGAAATATTATAAACTAAATGATATTGAAAGTACACATTTCTATCTTAAGCAGCTTGAAAAATACGAACAAATAAAACCCCAAATTAGTAAAAGAAGGGAAACATAAAGAGCAGAAATTAATAAAGCAGAAAAAAAAACAGTGGCAAAAGCAGACCTATAGAAAAGAATAAAAGTAAATTCATCAATCTCTAACACAGTGCATCAAAAATAAAAGAGAGAGCAACATAAATTCCCTATATGTAAAAGAAAGGCAGCACAAAACTAAATTTCCTACACATATTGCAAGCATGACAAGATAATGTTATTAACAACTTCCTGCTAATAAATTCAATAGATAAATTGAGAAAAAAATCTTTGTAAAATATAACTTACAAAAATGGATGCAAGAAGAAACATAAAGCTATAGTTCTATAGCTTTATATTTCTATGAATATAAATTTCTATAAATATATTAAATAGAGCTATTTTTTTTCTTTTTACTTTCTGTTGTAGTAACACATATACAACTGAAAATTGCCCATTTTAATCACTTTCAAATGGATGACTCAGTGGTTTTAAGCAATAACTCCCCTTTCTCCTTGCCTCTTCCCAGCCCCTAGCAACCTATAGGCTACTGCCTGTCTCTATGAAATTTGCTTCTTCTAGGTATTTCATATCTATATTTTTTAAAGCTGTGTTTCTCAAAGCCTGGTCCCAAAGCCAGGACTACGAGACTCACCCACGACCTTGTTAAAATGAAAATTCTTTGACCTTACCCCTGAACTACTGGGCCATAAACTCTGAAAATAACCTTCAACAGTCTGTATTTTAAAAGCCTTCTAGGCATTTCTGATGCATGCTAAGGTCTGAGAACTGCTCTTCTAAAGAAACTGAATTTAACTCTCTAGAACGTTCCACAGAGAAATCTGCACAGCCAGTGGTTAATACTGGTGAATACTCTCAAACATGTAAAGAAGCCAGAACACTAATCTCATACAAACTTTCAGAAAATAGGATAGGGGAGAACAGTCTCCAACAAATCTTGTAAGTCCATTATCTTGATAGAAAAACCTGAAAAATACTTTATAACAAAAGAAAATGACAGATATCCTCCGTGAATTCCTTAGAAGCAAAAATCTGAAGAAAATATTAACCAATCTAATCCAGCAAAACATAAAAACAAAGCCTAAATTTTCTTTTAAAGGAAAGGAAGGTTATTTTCTTATTTAAAGCCAAGCAATATAATTAATTATATTAACAAAATAAACAAGAAAAACACCTTAATAAATTTAGAAAAATCATTTGAAAAGGTTCAATATCCAAAAACTCACAGTTAATAACATACTTTATTGGAAATAAATGAATGCTTACCCTCAGGAACCAGGTAGGGACGTTCACTACGATCATTTTAAGTCAACATTTAAAAATATATTTTTTTATTGAGATATCTTCATGCACATTCAATTCATCCAAAATATGCAATCAATGGCTCACAATATCATCACATAGTTGTGTACTCAGCACCATGATCATTTTTAGAACATTTACAACACCCCAGAAAAAGAAATAACAAGAAAAAATAAAAAGCTCATACATACCATACCCCTTACCTCACTCTCTCATTGGCCGCTAATGTTGCAATCTACCCAATTGTTCTTTACCCCTTATCCCCCCATAATTTATTTTTTGTCCTTAATTTTAAATTCATCTGTCCATACCCCGGTTAAAGGAAGCATCAGCCACAAGGTCACAAGGTCACCAAGCCACAATCACAGGGTCACATTGTAAAAACTGTATAGTTACCCAATTGCCTTCAAGAATCAAGGCTCCTGGAATATAGTTCAAAAGTTCCAGCTACATCCCTCTAGCCACTCCAATAAACCACAAACTAAAAAGGAACATCTATATAATGCATAAGAATAACCTCTAGGATAATCTCCTGACTTTGTTTGAAATCTCTCAGACACTAAATTTTTTTCTCATTTTTCTCTTCCCCCTTTTGGTAAAGAAGGTTTTCTCAATCTCATGATGCCAGGTCCTGGCTCATCCTAAGAGTCCTGGCCTATGTTGCCAGGGAGATTTACACCCCTGGGAGTTTGCCCCATGTAGGAGGTAGGGCAGTGAGTTTACTTGCTCAGTTATCTTAGAGAGAGAGGCCACATCTGAGCAACAAAAGAGGTTCTCTTTTGTTCTAATCAATAGGTACTTCTCTATGTTAGCAGCAAGCAATTGAAAAGTGAAATTTTTTAAAGTTCCACTTAATATAATATTGAAGAACATAAAATATTTAGAAATAAATTTAACAAAATTTGTGCAAGATGTCTACACTGAAATCCACAATATGTTGCTGTGAGAAACGAAAGAAAGCCTACATAAATGGAGTAATATACCTCGTTCGAGTGTTGGAAGATTCCGTATTACTAAGATATTAATTATTCTCAAATGGATCTACAAATTTAAGGAATTCCCAATCAGACTTTTTTTCCCTAAAATAATCTCATCAGACATTTTTCCTAAGAAATTGACCAGTTCTCTTCAAAAAGAGATACAAATTTACATCTGATATTAAGTCTTATTGTACCACTATAGGATTCAAGAACATAGAGTGTCATTAAGAGGGCAGACATAGA
This sequence comes from Myrmecophaga tridactyla, assembly GCA_004026745.1. NCBI lineage: Eukaryota > Metazoa > Chordata > Mammalia > Pilosa > Myrmecophagidae > Myrmecophaga > Myrmecophaga tridactyla. The sequence continues at coordinate 19,412 of PVIY010019667.1, forward strand.
TTAGTAGAAAACAATAGAGTCCAGAAATCAAGTACTTTTATATTTCAATTTATTTTCAGTATATGCACTCAAGTAATTCAATGGGGAAATGAAATTCTTTTTACCATATGGAGATAAAAAAACAGTACATTTATATTGAAGCAAAGAAATTTGGTGTCTATCTTATACCATATACAAAAATTAATTCAAGATAGAGCAGAAACCTACATGGAAATGCTAAAAATAATTATTTCCTAGGGAAAAAAAACCCTTGAAATACATGAAGATTTCCCAAACCGGACCATCAAGTTAAAAATTTGTGCTTATCAAAAGATACCAATAAGAAAATGAATAACAAGGCAGAGATTGAGAGTAAATATTCATAAAGCATATTTAACAAAGGATTTTTATCCAGAACATATAAAAATTCCTGTCTCTCAATAACAAAATATAAATAACCTAATAAAAATGGGCATAAGGCTGATGAAAATACTGACAAAGAATTATATATAAATGGGCAAAAGACGCATGAAATGTTACTATTGGTCATCAGGGAAATTCATCACTAAAAGAATGATAACGCCAAATTGGTAAGGATGGGGAGTGATTTAAACTCTAATACCTGGCTAACAGGAGTGAAAGTTGCACAACTGCTTTGGAAAACAAGTTTTGGTACTTTCTTATGAAGTTGAACATACCTCTGCCATATGAATTGGCAATTCCACTCCTAGGTATTAAACCAAGAAAAAGTGAAAATGGGGATGTTTACAAAATGACTTGCAAAATAATGTTCACCGAAATTTTGCCCATAATAGCATAAAACCAGAATGGATAAAAACATTGTAGTGTATTCACATCATGGAATTTTCATCAAAAGAACAACCTGCCTACACACTCAACAACAGGGTTGAATTGCAAGGATATTATATTGAGTACAAAAAAGAGGACACAAAAGAGTATGCAAGGCGTGATTCCATTAATATGAATTTCTTATATAGGCAAATAAATCTATGGTTAAAAAAAATCATAATGGCAGTTGCCTCTGGTGGATATTTTAACTGAATAGGATCTGGAGGGACATTTCTAGATGGACAAGTTACATTCTACAGGTAGAGGTGTGGGTTCCATGGGTGGATGCATTTGTCAAACTTCATAGAATTCTAACTTAAGATTTGCACATCTCCCAAAATTTAATTTTATCTAAAACAGAAAAGAAATATATATGATTTATATGCCTCCTTGAATCGACAACCAAATTGTTGGCTTGGTTGACATTCAACAGCAAAAATGCTAATTAAAATCTACTCTACATGACGGGCCATGGTGCCTCAGCAGGCACAGTTCTTGCCTGCCATACCGGAGACCGGGTTCAATTTATGGTGCCTGCCCATACAAAAAACAAAACAAACAAACCACAAAGCCTATGCCTAGAAAAAGTCTACCCTAAATAGAAAGAAACGGAATGCAATGTGGTAGGCCTCCTCAAAGACTTCCATATGTCCATTGTACTTGAGTTTGTGGTTGAATTTTGCTGTCTTCATGCCAATATCAATACTTATCTGCAATTCAGTAAGCCCTTTTTCTGCCAGAAAAAAAAATGTAACTTCTTTCTTCTTTTCGCTATAAATGGAATACATCCTACCAAATGTTGTTTGAAAATGGATGAGTAGGACATTAATTTCCCTCTAGCTCAATTACCCAGCTTCTGGCAACATTAACTGTTTTCATATCATTTACTCTGTCATTGGTGGGCATATAAGTTTCTGAGTATAAATATTGTTTTTCTGAAAATTAAGGATAATTTTAGTTAAATATAATTTTAGTTTATATTTCCTCCAATTCGTTTGTTTTTTTGCATGGGCAGGCATCAGGAATCGAACTCAGGTCTCTGGCATGGCAGATGAGAATTCTGCCATTGAGCCACCATTGCACATCCCTCCTTCCAATTCAATTTTTTTTTTTTTGCATTGAAAGGTATCGGGAAGTGAACCCGGGTCTCTGGCATGGCAGGTAAGAACTCTGCCTGCTGAGCCACCGTGGCACACCCTGACTAAGTCAATTTTAAAGCTTAATAATCTTACTTTTACACTAATGGTGCTTAGCATGAAATAACACCTGAAATCAGCTCTTGGTGACATGTCTATGAACAATTGGAGAAATGCATAAATGGGTATACTATCACCTAACTTTTATAAAATATTGAACATACTGGAAAATGGAAAGAGATGAGGAATGACAAATGAAGCTCTGATGGAATTTTTAGCATTGATTTGTACTAAAATATTATTATATAACAAGTAAAATATTTTTAAAATTTGCATTTCATTCAACAATATGGTTGCTCTACATGCCAAATAAGCCATAATATTCTATCAGTTCAACAAAGATTCCTGAAAATTTATTGGCCACCAAATGTTGAAAATAGAAAAAGTAAAACAAAATTCTCCCCAAGAAAGCTGTTTAGAGTAGGGAGACTGACAACTACACTAACAATTGCAATGATAATAATTGCATGATAAATGCTAATACATAGAGCTGTGAGCTTTGGGTATACTTATGAGAGGCAGCCAGCCCAACTCTGGGGGAAATATATTCAACAAGATTCTGGAAGTTTCTCTATCCTTTTCATCTCTCTCTCCTCGCCATTTCCATCTTTACCTAGCTTACTTCAGTTTCTTTCGAGTCTCATTAAATATCGCATTTGCAGGACACTTTTACTAAGCCTTCAGACTGTGAGGTATCCTTGTTATACAGTTTCACAGCACCCTGTAATTTTCCTTATAACATTTATCAAAATTGTAATTAAAGAATGTTTGTATAATTATTTGTCTAACATTAACTTCTGCTGGAATGTTGGCACCTTGCTTGTTTTAATCTTTGCTGTATCCCCACTGAGTACCGTACTTCCTGGCGTGTTGGGTGATCAAAAGAATCTTATTGAATAGTATCAAAAAAGAAAAAGAAAATGTGCCAGTGATTCTTAGTATAATGCCTTCCAGCATTCTTTTCCTCTGTCACTTAAACTGATAAGATACAGCTGATGTGGCTGCCATGTCCATCTGGATACTTATGTAAAGAAATCAAGAGTGGGTACAATTGTCAGCAAAATGAAACCTTTATTGCTGTAAGCTGCTGAGATATGTGGGTTGTTTGTTACAGCAGCCCAACCTAACCTATCCAGAATGATACAGTGGTCACACCCCACATTCACTTCTGCTCATTAATCCAGCATGAGCATGTGCTGTGCTGTGGAGGGATGTAAGGATTAATTTCATGTAGCCCCTGAACAATTGGATCTCATGAATCACAATCACTTCTTTCTAATAAGATAGAGCCCTGCTTGAGTGCAGTAGTATTTTACTCATTTCTATAAAAATTTTAGACATTAGTAGTATAGTTATGAGCTATGAAATCAGATAAATCTCAGTTATAAATCTTAGAGACCTTATATTAAGTATGTAGGATTAATTCTTACAAGGGGCTTAACATAGGCCAAGCAGTAAATGGCAGTTATTTATAATAAAATAAGAAAATGGAGAATGTGAATATGAACATGTATACTGATTTTCTGTTAAATTCTTCATATGAAATTATATCTTACTATTAAAGAACAATTTTGCTTCTTACTGGCCTGTGTATATTCAGTGACTATGATATAACTGGGCACACAATTGACAAGCAATAATAAATGTTGGCTTGAATTCTGTAAGGGTTTAGAGGAGAAAGGGAGACATTTCCAACCTAAGGATGTCAGGGGGGACGTTCCTTCAAAATGTCAAGGAGATAGAAACATTTCAACTGAAATCTTAAATGATGGGCAAAAGTTATATATTGGAAGCAAGACAGTGATTGTCAGAAAAAGGAATACAAACACATGAGTTGGGGCCTTATAGGATATGTGAAGCAAATAGCAATTCATTTTGAGTATAGGAAGGATGCACAGAAGTAAGAAATTTGAGAAGAATGCAGCTCAAGGCCAGATTATGGAGCATCTTGAAAGCCAAGTAAGGAGTCGACCTTTAGTCTGTAGCAAAAAGGAGCTATTGAACATGGCTAAGGAAGAATGACAAGTGGAAAGAGCAGTGCCTCAGGAAACCTGACTTAAAATGTAGTGTTACATTCAGTGCATTATACTTACATATGTCCTATCAGATAAATAATTTTATTTCTATTTTATATATAAGGAAACCAAATTTAAATAAATTGTTCAAGTTGCAATCACCCATAAGTGGATAAGTACCCTTTCAATGCAGCAGTTTGTTTGATGATAAATCTGTATTTTCCCCATTTAAGATCAAAATACAAAAGTTCAAGGTTTCTCAAATGTATAAGAAAAATGATCCTTGTTGATAATGCAGTCCTGTGGTTTGTTAAGCAAATCCAAATTAGTTTCCTTAACCCATTTATTATTTCTTAAGATGATTTTGAAGATAACTCACAAAGTGTAAAGTGTTAGAGGAATACAAGCCACTAATACTAATGCTAATTAGATGAACTTAGCTTTGGACAATGTTCTTCAGATCATCTAGAAATGTATTTATTCCCTAGAGGAAACAAAAAGCACTTATTAATTTAATTTCTTTCTGATTTATACTCTAATTTCTCTAAGAACAATATTTACAAATCAATAAATCCATTGACATCACAGAAGTTCAGCCCAGTGCCTATCTTTTGTTTTAAATTCTTCAGAAGATTTAAAACAGTTATCCAGGCTATATAAGTTGGAAAAAAAATCCATTAAAAAATAGTTTTATGTTGTATCCCACAATGGAGACAACTGAGGGATAATTCTATGTTATAGGATATGGTCTTCATAGTCCAAGTGGCACAGGACATGTGCAATGGCTTCAGATGGTCTAAAAAAGAGAAAAATAAAGAAGAATGCAGTGGTTCAGCATTAGCATTAAGATGATGAGTCCTATGACAGGATCAATAGAGGAGGTGGACATAATAATAATTGTATCTTACTCAAAATTTATCATGTGCTGGATTCTATATTCATATTATTTTTAAATTTCAAAGCAATTTTTCAAAGCATACAATGCTGTCTTTATTTTATAGATTAAAAAAATAGTGAGGACCAGAAACCTTAAATAACTTGTTCAAGCTCTTTTAGCTAGTAGGTTTCTAATTGGAGATTTTTAACCTACATTTTTTGAATCATAAGTGCACATGGTTTCTATTCCATCCCAGTGCCCAAAATGCCTTCAACTCTGACTTTCTGTGGTTCTATCTGTCACTCTGTTTCTTTTTCTCAAAATGGAAAGAGAGGATGATTATTTGAGTGCAAGTGAATAAGCTTGTTCCAGGCAAGAATGAACTCAGCAGGACATTACCTTCTCACTTGCTTGCTGAGCACCTCCTACAGTCCCTTTTGTGCAGTGATTCATGGCCACACTTTCCATTCTACTATTGATGAACAGTCTTGGACAATGAGCTTTATTGGGCAAATAATCATTCCTCTCAACCTGAAGAAGTCTTTCCTCTCTTACTCCCAGGCCCTCCTTAATCTGGTGGAAAAGATCAGCATCCTGGAAATTATGGAAATTTAGTTGCTAATGAGGTTAATGATAGACAGTATGAAAGTCTCTAAATGTACAAGATAACTCAGCATGACATTCAGGACAAGGGGCAATTGAATCTAGGTTGAAATGCTTCAGGTGCACACAGAAATTCAATTCCTCGGGCTCAGCAGGCTTTGCTTGAGTCAGTCTCATGGGAGACCTCTATTTATCAGAAGCTTGCTCTATTTGCCTAAAAGAGTGGAATAAGGAACTAACTTTAAAAGAATTTTGTTTTTTTTTTTCAGGATCTACTGTGTCAGAAAAGCAAAACTGAAAATCATTCCTTCTAGCCTTCATCTCCTTTTTCACCCCACCACCTCTACCCCATGTACTTATTTCTTCAGCCACACTTAAAGAACACATTATACTTTTGAGCTTTTGCTTTTGCTCCAGCTGTTAACTCTGCCAAGCTTGTTTTATTCCCCTTGTCAGTTTTTACACAGCTTTTAAGGTCTTGATAAAATCCCCTACTCTGTAACTTTCCCTACACCATTGCTACCATGCAGAATAAATTCCTCATCTGTATGTCCTTAGAATATACAAGCTTCCTGTCTTGTAGTGCTTTCCATGTTTTATTGTTCCTCAGTATGTTTTTTGCTTCACAATTGAATTCCTAAGCACAGTGACTGAGATGTAGTGTGAGTTCAGTAAATCTGTTGATTGTCCACAATTTATGTATCAGAAGTCCACTACTCATCCAGATACTTCACCTGTGTCAGCAATGTCTATTTTATCCCCATACCAAACTAGACTCAGACTTGAGCACATGATACAGAGTTCCCCAAAGAATCCTCTTACTCCAGAGCTTTAGTGTACAGTGCAGACTTTACCAAAGATCTCACAGTAGATACTGATATAGAGACATATAATGCAAAGAATTTAAAGTTCTTACTAGAGTTCTGTTCTCCTTCAAGTCCTTTTAGAATATTCTTCTAAATATTCAGGTCACTAATAGAATATTCTTCTTATTGATCTATTTCCCATGTAACAGATACCTTCCCAGACACTCTTCCAGCCACATTCCCCCCCCCAATCACAGTCACTAGTTGACTTTCCATTTACTCACCTTTATGTTACTAAAAATAAATTCAGCTCTTCCTTAGCATTGTACACCCCTCCCAAATTATAGGCCATCAGAATACTCCTCAAAAAGAGTGGCAGTCCCCATCTCCTTAGAAGCCCATTAATGTTACATTACCTAAGTACTTCATCATTTTGTTTCCCCAAAGACACGGGTTCTTTCCAAGAAAGAATTTGGTGAATGTGATTAATTGCATTCAGTTACAAGTGTCTTGTATCACTTGGCCATTTTACTTGCTGGTTATTGAGCCACCTCAAATACTTGGAAATGCACAGTGGTTAGGTGAAAAACTAAAATTAGTGCCAGTAGAGGTACTGAAACAAGTAACCCTGGCTTTCCTGTGTCCCTCTATATCCATAGGAGTGGTCAAGCGAGGACTAGGTAAACAATGTAAGGAAATAATTGTCTACCATTTATTTCTATTTTGTCATTTACTCTTCTAGGCACTACACAACCGTGCACTCTTTCATTTGTATCCATTGCCCTGAAAGGTAGTCCTTATTATGCCCATTTTACAGGTAAGAAAACTGAGGTTCAGAGTGGTGAAGTCACTAGCTCATCTGAGTCTGCCTAGAAAATTGTGCTGTTTTCCACTGTGTGCTCTGAAAGAGTGCCTCTCACATCCTGATTTAAGTGCAATAGAAAACAACTTTTGGGGGATTTTTTTGCACATTAATTTTTACTTAAATTATTTTAGAAAGAACATCACAGTGTTCTAAGTTTCTGAGTATTCACATATCAGCTTTTTAAAATTTTATTTATTTTTTTTGAGGAATGCCAAGATCTGAATTATTTATTTTGTGTGTATGGTGAAATACACATAACATAAAACCTGTCATTTTAATCATTTTTAAGTGTACAATTCAATGGCAGTCAGTACGTTCACAATACTGTACAACAATCGCCACTATCTGGTTCCAAAACATTTTCACCAACCCTAAAGGAAGCCCATTCAGCAGTGACTTCCCAGCCCTTGGCGTTCACTGATCTGCTTTCTGTCCATGGATTTGCCTATTCTGGATACTTCATATAAATAGAATCATGTCATTTGTGATCTTTTGTATCTGGCATCTTTTACTCAGCATAATGTTTTCGAGGTACACCCATCTTGTCGCATATCAGTACTTTGTTTCTTTTTTACTGATGAATAATATTCTCCTATTTGGAGAGAGCACATTTTGTTAATCCTTCGACCCATCGCTGGACATTTGGGTTGTTTTCACCTTTTGGCTACTGTGAACATTGCTGCTATGAACATTTGTATATTAGTTTTTGGGTGGACAGGACATGTTTTCAGTTCTTTTGGGTATGTACCTAGAAGTGGAATATGCATCAGCTTTTTGAAATGGGACCTGGCATATTAGAATAGATTATTGGAGGTTGTCTCAATAGGGATAAAAAAAAATAGGGCTATATATTTACTTATCACACTATGGGGGGAACAGGTCTACTGAGAGGGATGCATAGAATAGCACCTCCCTATGCAGTGAAGTCTCATTCATTATGTCACAGGGACATCCCCAGGGCCACAGAACATCAAAATGTAATATTTGGTGGTGGTGGTTGGAAGGATGTCTCATTGCAGTTCGTAATTCTCTGGAGTGGCTTCAGAATATTGCAGCTGGATTGCTGAGGTCACCGTGGAGGCAATTTGACAAATAATGTGTAGCTTTCCTAAGCAGCACCTCCTACAGTCTTTTCTGGGAAAACCCTGGTAGGAAAAATCAAAGTGAGTATTGGTAATATGTTGCTGATGCTTGTTGTATTCACTGTGGGCAGTGGAACTCAGCCCCTAGGCTGTTTGCTTCTGGGAGCCAAGTTCTGCTTGAGTTTATTCATCTCGATATTTCCTGCCCTCAGCATACTTTGTGGTTTGCCTTTAATCCAGCTCTCCGTGCCTGACAGCCATCTGCAGCTTAGTCTGAGAAGACAGGGGAGGCTGGGACAAGTATGGCTTCAGAGAGGAGATAATGTTTAAATTGGTTTTGAGAAAGGACAGGAGTTTAATCAGCAAAGAAGGAAAGTGAGGATAAACATCTCAGGAAAAGAAACAGTATGTGCAAATGCACTGTGGGTGAAAACTGGGCAGGGCAGGTTTGATTCCTCTACCTGAGATACTAACATGCCATGAGAAAGGTCAGGAGATGATGCTAGGAACTCCCTAGGAACCACACCACAAAAGGGCCTTTGAAGTCAGCAAAGAAATTTGAACTTGATCCTGAAGGCAAAGGACAGCCTCTGAAGAGTTTTAAGCTGAAGGGCAGATTTTTGTTTCCGAAATTCAACTCTAAACAAAGCAATGAAAACAAGGCTCGTATATGGCCAAGACTATGTAAACAGAGAAGAAAGACAAGTACGCTAAAGAATGCCAATACATGTACTAAACATCCTTAATATTAACAGGAAATTCATAGACACAGTAATCATTACACACTTAAGAAATCATGCTCAATCTCCCTAATTATCAATGAAATGTAAAATAACACATTAAGCTAATAATTCTTTCCATTTTGATCATCACGTTTTAAAAGATTAAAAACATCTACTCCTGATGAAGTATACACACAGTGGTGAATTTGCCACAGTTTTTTTGGGAAAGTCAAATGGGGACATGTACATTCATAACATTCTGGGTCCTTAGGTGAAATGAGGCCCGCAGCTTTTATTCTCTTCTGCCTTTGGTTTCTTTGTTGGTTTTCATTATTTTCCTTTTCCTTTCCATTTTTTAAATGACTTTTTCTTTTGATAGAATTTCAAACTTATAGAAAAGTTGCAAACAAAGTACAAGGAACTGTCAAATGCAGATTTAAAATTTTTTTTTCCTGTTTGCTTTACATTCTTCCTCTCTCTCTCTCACTTTCTCTCTCTCTCTCCCTATCTATCTATCCACATTTTGAACCATTTGAAACTAAGTTAGAGACAATATGCTTCTTTTCCCTAATTATTTTTGAGGGCATTTTTTCAGAACAAGGAAATTTATGTATACAACTGTTTTTGTTTATTAATGCTGCTGGAATGCAGTATACCAGAAATGGGTTGACTTTAACAATAGCAATTTATTAGCTTGCCGATTTTACCATTTTCAGGCTATGAAAATGTCCACATTAAGACATCACAGTGCAATACATTCTCTTAATAAAGGTTGCCAGCATCTGGGACATCTCTGTTACATGGGAAGTCACATGGCTGGTGTTTTCTGGTCCTTCTTTCCCAAGTTTCATTGCTTTCAGCTTCTAGTTCCAGTGGCTTCCTCTCTGAGCTTTTTTGGTCCTCTCTTGGCTTCTCCAGGGCTTCTCTCTATAAGCTTCTCTTGATTTCATCTTTTAGCTTATCTGTGGCTTTTATCCTCTTATAAAAGGCCCTGGTAGGAGGGCTAAGACCCACCTTGAATGGGATGGCTCACATCTCAAATGAAAACCTCATCAAAAGTTCCCATGTACAATAGGTCTGCACCCACATGAATGGATTAAAAGAACATGACCTTTTCTGGGATACATACAACTTCAAACTTCCACAATAACTACAGTACAGTTATCAAAATCAGGACATTGAATATAGAAAAATACTATTATCTGATTCATAATATTAAAATTTTGTCAATTGTTACAAATAAATTCTTTATGCTTATGGTTTTCCTGGTCCAGGATCTGAACAGGAATCATTCATTATGGTTGGTTGCCATCCGGAACAATTTCTCCACCTGACTTAGTCTTTCTGTACCTAGATATTTTTGGAGTACAGAGGCCAATTATTCTGTAGAAAGTTCCTCAATTGGGAATTGTTTGATAGTTCTCCATGTTTAAATTCAGGTTACTCTTTTACGGTAGGAATTCACAGCGGTGATTTGTTCTCAGTGTACATCAGCAGTCCCATGATGTCCATTTGTTCCAGTATAGTTGTTGCCCTTTGATCACTTGGTTTAAGTGGTGTTCACCAGGTTTTAACAGTGTAGAATGAATGGTTGTTTCTCCTCTTTTTGAGGCTTACAATATGGATTCATAGCTTCTCAGGTTGTGTTTAAAGTAAATATTATACTAATACAGAAAGAATATGAAAACTGCCAACCACATAGAACCATTTAGTCCCCCATTGTAATCTTCATGCTATAGTCATATGCATTACATTGTGTTTACTTTTCATGTTTACAGTTTGGTCTATGACCCATTTTAAATTAATTTTTATCTACAGTGCAAGTGATCAGTCAACAATCTTTTTTTTCAGATGTAATTTTGTTGAAGTATAGTCATATACCATGCAATCCATCCAAAGTATACAATCAGTGGTTCACAGTATCATCTCATGGTTGTGCTTTCATCATCATGATCAATCTTCGAACATTTGCATTACTCCAGAAAAAGAAATAAAAAGAAAATAAAACCTCCATCCTATACTCCTTATCCTTACACTTACTGATCCCTAGTATTGTATTCTACCCAATTTAAAGAATTACAATGAAAGTAGATTAATTAAGACAGTGTAGTTGTCAGAGATAGATATATAGATCAGTGGAACAGAGTAAAACATCCAGAAGTAAATCCATACACACATGGGTGTGCTGGTTTGAAGATCCAGGTCCTTTAATCCTGATTCAATACTGTAGGTTGGAAACCTTAGATTGTTTCCATGGAGATTAACCTACCCAATTGTGGGTGACGCCTTTTGATTAGATGGATGTGTGACTCCACCATTCAAGGTTGGTCCTGATTAGTTTACAGGAATTTTTTAAAATGGAAGACATTTTGAAAAAAAAACACAGTTGCTTGAGAGCCAACAGAGATGTAGACATTTGGAGATGCTTGGAGTACTGACAGAGAGAGCAGACACCTAGATGTGGATGTTTGGAGATGCAGAGCCCAGTGGATATTGCCATGTGCCACCCCATGAGATGCAAGCCAGAACCCAGAGTTTTGCCCTGGGGGAACTAAGTGAAAGCCAGCAGATGCTTAGAGAGGAAACTGCTAGAATCAGAAGCTGGAAGCAACAGTCCAGGAACAAGCACCAGCAAACACCAGCCATGTGCCTTCCCATGTGACAGACATCAATGTCTCTTGAGTTAAGGTATCTTTATCTGGATGCTTTAGTTTGGACATTTTTATGGCCTTAGAGCTGTAAACTTGTAACTTAATAAATGCCTTTTTGAAAAGTCATTCCATCCCTGGTATATTGCATTTCTGACAGCATTAGCAAACTACAACAGATTTTGGTACCAGAGAAGTGGGTGCTGCAGTTTACAAATACCAAACATATTGAAGCAGCTCTATACATGGATAAGGAGATGAGTCTGGAAGAATTGTGAGGAGCAGAATAAGAAAGGCTTGGATTTCTTTGAACAGACTATCAGTAGAGATGTAGACTCTAGAGGTACTCCTGATGGGGCCTTAGACAGAAATGATGCATGTGTTATTGCAAAGAAGAAGGAAGGTGGTCCTTGTTTTAAAGTGGTAGAGAATTTGGCAAAATTGACTACTGGTATTGGAAGGGAGGCAGAATTTAAAAGTCATGAACTTGGATATTTAGCAGAAGAGAGTTCCAAACTAAATGTTGAAAATGCAGCCTGGCTTATCCTTGTAACTTATAGTAAAATGCAATAGGAAATAGATAAACTGAGAACTGAAAATGTGGGTAAAAGGAACCAGAAATTGATGGTCTAAAAAATTCTGAGCTTCCAGAAAGGGAGACCCCAGAGAATAGTGCCCTATGTGAGGATGTGACCAAATGTGGAAATATTCAGCCATTTCAGAAAATGCCAAAATTGGAAATGGAGTTATCTAGAAAGGATTTATGGAAAGTCCTGTTGTCAGATTGCTTTGATCCCCACGTGGTACATGGAAAATCAGCAATGCAAAATCTGTATGAATGGAAGCACTCCCTGTCTGGACTAAAAGAGCCAGAAGAGGGACAGATTGAAGGAAAAATTGCTTCAAAGGCAGAACCATGCACACTAAGGTCTGAGATCAAGAAATCTCACACAAGGAGAGCAGACACACCCATAAATGTGGAAAGGGTGAGTTTGCCCCAGAAACAGGGCATACCTTCTGCCTTAGTGTGTAGGAAGAGTTTTGGGGCCCCGGGCCTTGGAGAGTGTGGAGCATATAAATCAGGATTAGGTGGAACCTCGCTGCAGCCCCTTTGTTCTGGAGTGGTTGAGCATGTGCCCTGGAGATGGAAGAGAGTCCAGGTATGCCCCAATGCTTGGAGAGGATGGAGCTAAGAAATGTTCCCCAGGCTGCAATCCTCACGTCCCAGTGTTTGGAGGGAACAGGGCCACTGTAGAAGCCCTTGAAAAGGGTGGAATTGCCACTTTCTAAAATCTTGAGGATGATAAGTGACTCTCAGACTTTGAAATCTAATGGAGTTTTCCCTTCAAGTTTCTGGAGCTGTTTGGGTCTAGTGGCCCCTGTCTTCCTTCCAAATTCTCCCTATGGAAATGGGAACATGTAGCTTATGACTGGTCCCACTTTGTATATTGGCAGCAGATCATTTGTTTTGAGTTTCACAGGACCACAACCAGAAGAGAATTTTGTCTTAGGACAGACCAAGCCTGTAACTAACGTTGATGAGAATTTGTACTGTTTTTAGTTTATATTGTATTTGTATTGTTACTGAAATGGTTTAAGACTTATAATTTTTAGTGGAGCAAATGTATTTTCTATATGGAAAATGTATTTTCTATATATTTTCTATATCCTGATTTGATATTGTAGAGTGGAAAACTTTAATAATATTGTTTCCATGAAAAGTGACCTGCGCAATTGTGAATGTGGCCTTTTGATTAGATGGAGATGTGATTTCCCCCATTTGAGGGGGGTCTTGATTAGTTTATGCAGTCCTTTAAAAGGGGAGATATTTTGGGCAAAACACAGTTGCTTGAGAGCTGACAGAGACACAGACATTTGGAGATGCTTGGAGTGCTAACAAAGAAGCAAACACCTGGACATGGATGTTTGGAGATGCAGAGTCCAACAGATGTCACCATCTGCCTTCCCATGAGATACTAAGCAAGCCAGTACCCAGAGTTTTACCACAGAAGAGTTAAGTGAAGGCCCAAAGACACTTAAATGGGAAACTGCTGGAATCAGAAGCTGGAAGCAATGAACTGGGAACAAGTGCCAGCAGACACTAGCCATGTGCCTTACCATATGACAGACGTCAGCCTCTCTTGAGTCAGGGTATCTTTCTCTGGATGCCTTAGTTTGACCATTTTTATAGATTTAGATCTGTAAACTTGCAATTTAATAAATTCCCTTTTTAAACGCCATCCCATCTCTCATATATTGCATTTCTGACAGCATTAATAAGCTAAAACAATGGGCAACTGATTTTTCTTTTTTGCTATAGAGTTATACAGCCATTTTCAAAGATCAGGGTTACTGGATTACAGATCATCAATGTCTGGTATTTTCTTTTATTTATTTGAATCCACTAGAAACTAAAAAGAAATATCTATATAGTGAGTCAGTAGTCATAATTATTTGTTAAATCTGAATTTCTCCATTCACTTCCTCCTACTCATTTAATCATTATTTCAAACTTCAGGGATATCTGGGAAATGGCTAATTAAAATTATTTGTGCTGGAAAGTGGTGTTGACTTTATGAGGTAAAGGTATGAACTGGTTGGTATTTTTGGAGAGACTGTTACCTCTGGGTTTCAAGTCTTATCTGGTATAGGAACAATCTGGAGGCCCTAATTTTCTGAAAAAATAAACTTCCTAGGAAAAACTTTTATAGAGACTTAAAGAGAGCACAGGGTACTCTTTAGGGTTTTCAGTTATAAGGGCTTGGCACGCTGTAGCAATTTGCAATATCTGGCTGAAGCTTGCCTAAGAGTAACTGCAAGAATGAACTCTAGACTCTATTTGAAATCTCTTGGCCACTGAAACTTTATTTTGCTCCATTTCTTTTACCCATTATGGTCAAAATGGCATTTTCAAGGGCCAGGCTTATACTTCAGAGTCATGTCCCATGATGCCAGGGAGATGTACATCCCTGAGAGTCATATCGAATGCAGTGAGGGAGGGTAGTGATTTTATCTGCAAAGTTTACTTAGGCCACATCTGAGCAACAAAAGAGGGTCTCTGGGGGTGACTCTTAGGCATGGTTATAAGTAGGCTTAGCTTCTCCATTGCAGAGACAATTTTCATAAGGGCAAGCCTTAAGATCAAGGGCTTGGCTTGTTAAATTGGTGGTACCTAATGCTTAAAAGAATACCAGGAGGGCGGTCCACAGTGGCTCAGCAGGTAAGAATGCTTGCCTGCCATGCCTGAGGACCTGGGTTCAATTCCCAGTGCCTGCCCATGTTAAAAAAAAAAAAGAATACCAGGAATTACTCAGGTGGGGAAGATTAATAGTTCCATATTTTCCCCAGTTGCTCAAGGGGACCTTACAAATACTTTTTCAAATTTCTCCCCAAATAGTCTGGAATGAATCAGAGTATTACCTTAACCTGTATAAAATAGCAAGATCTCATTCCCTATTCTAGGTTCTGTATAATTAGGTTCTTTAGATAAACTAAAATGACAAGTTAAATTACATAGTATGCTACAGAATATTTACATTTCAGACAAAATAAACATCTGCTCCTTTGGTCTCACATAGAAGTTGAAATTTTGAAATACAGACAATATCATCTTTTACCCTGTATTCTGATTTACCTAATCCCAACCAGATCCATTCCATTCATATCTTTAGCTGAAGTCTGAAGTCTGATCTCTTTTTCAACTCCTTTAACAGTTGCTGTGTGGAGTAATGCCAGTTTCAGAGCTGCAGACTCTAACTCTGAGCCTCAGATGTCAAACACATACCCAAAGTTCCAGGAAACTAACAGCTTATATGCCAAGAACACAACATCTGAGAATTTAAAAATAACAGTTAAATCTTAGGAATCAAGGTGATTGCTGTAAGAACTTATAGTCTAGGAACCTATACAATGAGCTTTTTTGAACATTCCATATTCCTTATTCATTGTTTAACCAACCTCAGCCAACTTTCTATCACCTGATAACCTATACTTTCAAATTCAATTCTCAGAGTTTGCTTACTATATTTAGTTATATCAGTGAGACCATACAATATTTGTTCTTTTGCTTGCTTGCTCAATTTTCTCAACATAATTTCCTCAAGGATCATTCACCTAGTTGCATGCTATGCAAGTTCAATCCTTCCTACAGCTGCTCAAAATTCTGTTGTATGTATGCACCACAGTTCGCCCTTCCATTCATCAATCAATGTACTTTTAAGGCCTCTTCCATCCACTGCAAACTGTGAATAATGCTGTCTTAGGCACCAGTGCACAAATGTCTATTCATGTCCCTGCTTTTAGTTCTTCTAGGTATATACATAATAATGCAGTTGTAGAACCATATGACAACCTACACATAGCCTGCTGTGGAACCACCACAATGCCCTCCAGAGAGACTGCACCATTCTACTTTCCTATCAGCAGTTATCATGTATACCTCTCCACATCTTCTCCAGAACTTGTGTCTTTCTGTTCATTTTTTAAACAGTTTTATTCACCACCGTACAATCCATCCGAAGTGTAAAATCAATAATTCCCATTATAATTACATAGTTACGTATTTTAGCACCACAATCTGTATGAGAACATTTCTATTTCTTCCACAAGGAAAGAAGAGGAAAACAAAGTCCCATACTTTTTACTTATGTCCCCCTTTTATTAACATTTAGCTTTGATATATTGCCTTTGTTACAATTAATGAAAGATCACTTCAATGTTACTGTTAACCGTAGACCCTAGTTTGCATCGATTGCATTTTTTCCAAGTACCAGCCCATTTTTCATACCTTGCAATGGCGATATTCATTTGTTCTCCCTCATGTTAAGACTTTCTGATATTTGTACACTTAATCACCATTGTTGTCCACTCTAAGTTTTGCTAAGTTGTACAGTCCCACTTTTTATCCCCTATCTTTCTTTCTGGGTCATACATGCCATCAGTCTTCCTTTTTCAAGTGTATACTCACTCAACTTTGTTCATTATACTTACAGTACAGTGCTACCATTTCACAGCTTTGCGCTGTGCATTTCTGAAACTTTACAATGGATTCTGTTGAATCTTCTGTACGCCTTCAGCAGCAAATGCTCAATCTCTACCCTCTTTCTATCTCCTGATAACCTATGTTTCCAACTTTAACTTCAGAGCTTGAATATTATAGTTACTTCATATTAGTGAGACCATATATTTGCCCTTTGATTTCTGGCTTATTTCATGTGACATAATGTCCTCATGGTTCATTCACATTGTTACACGCTTCATGACTTCATTTTGCCTTCAAGCTGTGTAATATCCCATCATATGTATATATCATAATTTGTTTATCCACCTGTCTCTGGACATTTGGGCTATTTCCATTTCATGAATAATTCATAAACATGGTGTGTAAATGTCCCTTCATGTCCATGCTTTCAGTTATATATTCTGATATACTTAGTAGTGGGATTGCTGGGACATACAGAAATTCCATAGTCAGCTTCCTGAGGAACTTCCAAACTGCCTTCCAGAATGGCTGTACCATTCTACTTCCCACGAACAGGAACAGGTATATCAGTCTCTCCATATCCTCTCCAGCACTTCTAGATTTTTTTTTTATAATGGTCATTCTAGTAGATGTGAGATGGTATCTCATTGTGGTTTTCACTAGCATTTTCCTTAATAGTGATGTTGAGCATCTTGTTGTATGCTTTTGACCATTTGTATTTTCTCTTTGATAAAGTGTCTATTCATGTCTTTTGTCCATTTTAAAAACTTATTTTATTTTTAATTTTTTGGGGTGTATGGTCCTGGAATCAAACCTGGGTCTCCTGCATGGAGGCAAGCATTCTAACACTGAACCACCCATGCACCCTTGCCCGTTTTTAATTGGGTTGTTTGTCTTTTTGTTGTTGAGTTGTAAGACCTCTTTATATATTCTGAGACATTAAAGCTTTATCTGATATGAGGTTTCTGAATATTGTCTCCCATTGGGAAGGCTGACTTTTTATCTTGCTGACATAGTACTTTATGTGCAAAAGTGTTCAATTTTTAGGAGACCCATTTATCTCTTTCTTCTTTCATTTATCATGCTTTGGGGGTAAGGTCTAGGGAACTGCCTCCTACCACAAGATCTTTAAGATATTTCACTATATTTTCTTCTAAAAGTTTTATGGTCTTAATTCTGATATTTATATCTTTGATCCATTTGGGTTAATTTTTATATAAGGTGTGAGATATGGTCCTCTTTAATTATTTTTGGATATGGATATCCAGTTCTGCAAGCACCATTTGTTGAAGAGGCTGCTTTGTCCCAGTTGAGTCAACTTAACCACCTTATAAAAAATCAATTGTCCATAGATGAGAAAGCCCACTTCTAAACACTCAACTCAATTCCACTGATCAGTACATCTATCTTTATGTCAGTACCATCCTGTCTTGACCATTGTAGCTTTGTAATATGTTTTAAAGACAGGCAGTGTGAGACCTCCTGTTTTAGTCTGCCAAAGCTGCCAAAATACAACACACCAGAGATGGATTGGCTTTTAATAAAGAGGGATTTATATAGTTAAAAACATATAGTTCTCCAGAGGAAAGGCAGCTAATTTTCATCTGAGGTTCGCTCTTGCATGGGAAGGCACAAGGTGACCTCTGTGGCCTTCTCTCCAGGCTTTTGGGTTCTAACAGCTTTCTCCAGTGTGATTCCTTTCTGCATCACCAAATGCCTGGGCTGAGCTGTGAGTGCTGAGATGAGGTATACTGAGCTGCTTAGGCTGTGCTGCATGGACTTTTTTCATTTAAGCATTCAGCCAATTAAGTCAGACATCATTCATTACAGCAGGAACTCCCCCTAGCTAACTGCAGATGTAGTCAGTAACAGATGAGCTTCACATGCCAATGGCTCATGTCCACAGCAATAGAACTAGGTACTGTTACCTGGCCAAGTTGACACCTGAACCTAACTACCACACCTGCCACTTCATTTTCTTTCTCAATATATTTTTAGCTATTCAGGGGCAACTTGCTCTTCCAAATAAATTTAATTCTTGTTTTTCAATTTCTGCAAAGTAAGTTGTTGGGAAATTTATTGGTATTGCTTTGAATCTATAAATTAATTTGGGTAGAATTGATATCTTAAGTATATTTAATCTTCCAATCCATGTACATGGTATGTCCCTTCATTTAATTAGTACTTTCTTGATTTCTTTGGCAAAGTTTTGCAGTATTCTGTGTATAGATCTCTTATGTCTTCGGTTAAATTTGTTATTAAGTATTTGATTCTTTTGGTTGTTATTGTAAATGGAATTTTTTTCTTGATTTCCTCCTCAGATTGTTCATTACTAGTGTATAGAAGCATTACTGATTTTTGTGTGTTGATCTTGTATTCTAGTATTTTGCTGTACTCATTCATTAGCTCTTGTAGCTTTACTGTAGATTTTTCAGGATTTTCTACATATAGGATCATGTCATCTGTAAGCAGTGAAAGTTTTACTTCTTCCTTTCCAATTTGGATGCCTTTTATTTCCATAATTACCAATTGCTCTAGTTAGAACTTACAGCACAATGTTGAATAACAATGGTGACAGTGGGTATCCTTGTCTTTTTGTGGATTTTAGATGGAAAACTTTCAATATTTCCCCAATGAGTATGATGTGAACTGTGGGTTTTTCACATATTCCCTTTATTATGTTAAGGAAGTTTCCTTCTACTCCTATCCTTTGAAGTGTTTTTGTCAAGAAAGAATGATGAATTTTGTCAAATGCCTTTTCTGCACTGATCAAGATGATCATGTGGTTTTCTCCCTTTGATTTATTGGTGTGGTATATTATATTAATTGATATTCTTGTGTTGAAACCAGCCTTGCATACCTGGAATAAAACCCACTTGGTCATGGTATATCATTTTTTTAATGTGCTGCTGGATTTGATTTGCAAGTATTTTGTTGAAGATTTTCACATTTATATTCATTAAAGAGATTTGTCTGTAATTTTCTTTTCTTTTAGTATCTTTGCCTAGCTATGGTATTATGGTGATGTTGGCTCCATACTTGATGAGGTAACTTTCCCTCCTCTTCAGTTTTTTTGAAGAATTTGAGTACGTTTTGTACTAATTCTTCTTAGAATTCACACATGAAGCCATCTAACCCTGGACTATTCTTTTTTGTGGATGTTTTTGATGACTGATTCTATCTGTATTTGTGATTGTTTTGTTTCAGTCTTCTATTTCTTGCTGCATGCATGTTAGCTGTTCATGCTTCTCTAGGAAGTTATCCATTTTATCTAATTTATCTCATTTGTTAACATGTAGTTGTTTGTGGTATCATCACATTATCTCTTTCATTTCTGTGGGTTCAGCAATTATACCACACCCCCCATTTCTGATTTCATTTATTTGCTTCCTCTCTCTTTTTTCTTTGCCAGTCTACTTAAGAGGTCATTGATTTTGCTGATTTTCTCAAAGAATCAACTTCTTGTTTTGTTGATTCTCTCTATTGTTTTCATGTTCTCAATCTCATTTATTTCTGTTCTAGTCTTTGTTTTTTTCTTTCCTTCTGTTTACATTGGGGTTAGTTTGCTGTTTCTCTTGTAATTTTTCTCTTGAGCCACTGGTTGTTTAAGAGTATGTTTTTAGCCTCCATATATTTATAAATTTTCCAGTCTTCGGTATATTATTGATTTCTAACTTCATTCCATTATGATCCAAGAAAGAGCTTTGTAAAATTTCAATCTTTTAAATTTATTGAGACCTGCTTTGTGCCCTAATGTGGTCTATCCTGGAGAATGGTCCGTGAGCACTTGAGAAAAATGTATATCCTGCTGTTGTGGGTTATAAAGTTCTGTCAAAGTTTTCCAGTTTAGTTCATTTATAATAATATTCAAAATATCTGTTTCCTTATTGATCCTCTGCTAGATGTTCTATTCATTGATGAAAGTTGTGTATTTAAATCTCCAACTATTATTGTAGAGGTGTCTGCTTCTACCTTCAGTGTTGTCAGTGTTTCACTCATGTATTTTGAGCACTCTAGCTGAAGGCATAAATATTTACTATCATTATGTCTTCTTAGTGGATTGTCCCTTTTAATACATAGTGTCCTTCTTTGACTCTTAATTGTTTTACATTTGAATTCTAATTTGTTTGATATTTGTATAGCTAAGTACCCATGCTCTTTTTCTAGTTGTTGTTTAATGAAATATCTTTTTCCAACCTTTCAATTCCAACCCATTTTTTCCCTTGGGTCTAAAGGCTCTTTCTTGTTGACAGCATATAGATGGATCTTGTTTTTTAATCCAGTCTGACAATCTATGTCTTTTGATTGGAGAGTTTAATTCATTAACATTTAATGTTATTGCTGTAAAGGCAGTACTTTCTTCAACCATTTTGTCTTTTGGATTTTATTTGTCATACCTTAATTTTTTCCTCTCTTTTTCTCTTTTAGTTTCCTTTTAAGATAATCTTCACTTCTACACTCACCCCCAAACCTCTCTCTCCTGTCTTTCCTATCTGCCTGTAACACTCATTTTAGTATTTATTGTATTTCTCTAGTATTTCTTATAGAACAGGTCTCTTGTTCACAAACTCTCTTAGTGTCTGTTTATCTTTAAATATTTTAATCTCTCCTTCATTTTTTTTTCTTTACTGTACACTTTATTGTTTGGCATTCTAACAAAGATAATCATTGTAAAGCCTGTGCTTGTAAAGTAAGATACATAAACCAGTTTATAATTAAGAAAAACTAGGAAACATTCTATAGGTACAGATATCAGTGTTTCTTAAGTTTGAAATATTAAACACAAACATAAATACCATTTTATTAGCTATCAAAACTATATACATTCTCAAAATATCAAGTCAAAAGTTATTAGAAACAACTTTGTGATAGTAATGGCCTATGTTACTGAGCATTTGCAAATTTTTTGATTTCAAGAAAATATAAGGATACAAATAGTTTTACAAATAACATGAAAATTTTATCTCATGATATCATTACATTTAAAATCTGTTTTATCTAATATTACTCCAGCTACTTGTGTTTTCTTTTGGTTACAGCTTACATAGAACATCTATTTCCACCTTTCCACTTTCAGTCTATTTGTATCCTTGGCTCTGAGATACATCTCTTGTGAACAATATATAGAAAGATTATGTTATTTAATCTGTTCTGCAAATCTATTCTTTTAATTATTAATCTTAGTCCTTTAAGATTCAAAATTTTTAATTTAAAAGCAACTCTTTTTCTAGCCTCTTACCCTATATCTATAAATACAACTATCAAAGTTTCTTACATTCTGAATATTATTAACACTAACTTAAACTATTTTATCTGATATTACTTTAGCTACTTGTGCTTTCTTTTTATTATAGATTATATAGAACATCTATTTCCATCCTTACACTTTCAATCTATTTGTATACTTGGGTATAAAATAAATCTCATATGAGCAGCATGTAGATAGGCCATATTATTTAATCCTTTCTGTCAATCTGTCTCTTTGAATTAGTAAATTTAAAGCCTTTCTTTAACAGCTCTATATATTCTATTCTCTCTCTCACTTTTTATCCTTTAAATTATCCTTCCTAATATTCTTCAATTCTGCACCCTCTTCCAGACCTCACTCTCTAGACTTTTTTCAGTCAACAAAGCTCCTTTTAATACTGTAGAGCAGCTGTCTTGTTGGAAAATTCTTGCAGCCATTATTTATCAGTGAAGATTTTAATCTCTCCCTCTGTCTTGCAGGACAACTTGGCAGGATAAAGATTTCTTAGCTGGAAGTCTTTCTTATTCAGAATCTTAAATATCACACCTCTACTCTCTCACCTCCACGGTAGCCTAATCTCAGTCTTATATAGTTTCCTTTCTATGCAATAAATCTCTTCTCTTGTGCTTTCATGACATTTTCCTTCTCTTCAAGATTTGACATTATATATGTCTTACTCCAAGTATATGTCTTAGAGTAATCCTATTTGGATTTATTCTATTTGGGATTCATTGGGCCTGTTTGGTTTGGATATTTATGTCTTTTATAAGGGTTGGGAAGTTTTTCCCCATTGCATCTTCAACCAACCTTCCTGTCCCTTTATTCTTCTCTTCATGTCTGGGACTCCACTAATTCTTATATTTCTATGCTTCATTTTGTCTATCATTTCCCTGAAGCCAATTTTCATTTTTCACCTTTCTTGCCATATGTTTTTTTGAACATTAAAATTTATTTGCCTTATCTTCTAATTTGCTTGCTCTTTTTCTGTCTCTTGAAATCTACTATTGTGAGTCTCTAATGTTTTTAATTTGTTCTACAGTATCTTTCATATCTATGATGTCTGATATTTTTCTAATTATTCTTTCAAATTCTTCTTTATGCTCCTCTAGTAACCTCTTGATATCTTTGATCTTGTTATGAATTATCTTAATTAGTTGTTCTAAATTTTGAGTCCCCTGAAATTTAATTTGGTCATTTGGTTGAGCTATATCTGCCTCTTCTTTATGCTTCCCATTACTTTCAGAAAGTCCTTCTTTATTTCTGAGTAATCCTAAGCAGCTGTTCCAAATTATGTATCTCCTCAGGTGATCAAACTTGGTCACTTGGCTGAGCCAAGTCTGCCTGGACTGTCACTTGATTTATAACCCTCTGATGTGGATGGGGTATTTTAATGTCTTAATAATTTTAATTTATTAATTTATTTTCCTCCCACATCAAAGACCTGAAATTGGAACTCCAGCCAGAGCCACTGAGTCTGGCACATGTCAAAATCTGCCAAACCCAGGATTGGGGAATGAATGACACACACCCCAGTGGTGACTCCTCCTCTGCAGCTGAAGGATCTAGTGGCCCTCAGACTTTCCTCTGGGATGACACTGGGCTGTGGGACCAGCCATTTCAGCTTCACACATCTGTGGTCTTCATGCCTCCATGAGGGAAGGGAAGTGTCACTAAGGCCCAAACAGGTCGCTTTCATTGGTTGGATGTCAGACTGTTAAATCTCCCCATCTTCACTGGGAAAGGGCCCCACAAGTCCTCAATAAAAAATAAATGAATAAGTAAATAAAGCCAGGCACCCACAGCAGTGTATCATAAGCACAGGAAGCAAGCAATTTGTATTAGTTAGGGTTCTCTAGAGAAACAGAATCAACAGGGAACACTCACAAATATAAAATTTATAAAAGTATCTCATGTGACAATGGGAATGCAGAGTCCAAAATCCACAGGGCAGGCTGTGAAGCCGATGATTCCGATGGAGGGTCTGGATGAACTCCACAAGAGAGGCTCACCAGCCGAAACAGGAAGAGCTTGTCTCTTCTGAATCCTCCTTAAAAGGTTTTCAGTGATTCGATTAAGCATTACTCATTGCAGAAGACATTTCCCTTTGACTTATTACAAATAGAATCAGCTGTGAGTGCAGCTGACATGATCATGATTTAATTCTATGAAATGTCCTCATTGCAACAGACAGGCCAGCACTTGTCCAACTAAACAGGTACCACAACTTGGCCAAGTTGACACATGAACCTGACCATGAAAGTCCACCCCTTGTCAACTTGGCAACTATATATATCACCTTAAACCATACCCAATTTCCAAATAAAAACAATAAAACACACATGTTTTGTTTTACCTAACAATATTCAACTGTCCTGCATGTAACTGGAAACACATTAAATCTCTCTCCAGAATAGGGTGCAAACCCTTGGGTAATATTCATTCTTAAACTTGATTTCTTACAACTTAATAGTATAACATGAACAAAGCAGCATTACAGTCCTCATTTCTGATCACATAGTTGAAGTTCATATTTATCACTACCTTCTTCCATTACCCATTCCATGTTCACTTTACCCTCAGCAAGCACTTCAGCTGGCCATGGTTCTTTGCCTGGTGGGATGACCCAAACCTTCATTCCTGAAGTTTCAGAGCCATTGGTAGTCCTTCCTGGATTGGGTTGTTGCAGTTTTCCATTGATTTTAATCACAGGGCATGGTAGTACTAAAAGATGTCCTAGGGGATCTCCTATATTCCAAGAAAACCCCTCCATTATGTAGTTGCAGTTCTGCTTTCTCCTGATAGTCAGGGTCAGTCACCCCAGACAATAATGTATGCCCCTTCTTGGCTTGTTGATCCAGTGGTATTAGTAGCCCAAAGTAACCAGGTAGCAGTCTTAACTTCCAGTTCAGTGGAATCATTGTTGTTTCTCCTGAAGGAAGCACTCCCCATTTTGGAACTAAAACCTGTAGACCAGCAGAGCTCAGGGTTGCAGGGACAGGAAGCAAAAATTTTCCTAGTGGATCACCAGGGGTAATAATGAGTGGTACCACTCCCATTTCCACCCCTTGGTTCCTGGACCCATGGATCCTGGCTATGGGAGAAACAGCACCATATAGCAGATGCTGATTCAGAGCATATACATCTTCCTGAAGAACATTACCCCAGCCTTTCAAGGTATTGCTACCTAGTTGGTGCCGTAACTGAGTTTTCAAAAGGCCATTCCACTGTTCTATCAATCCAGCTGCTTCTGGATGATGGGGAGCATGTTAAGACCAGAGAATTCCATGAGCATGTGCCCATTCCCATACTTCATTTGCTGTGAAGTGTGTTCCTTGATCCGAAGCAATGCTATGTGGAATACCATGACTATGGATAAGGCATTCTGTAAGCCCATGGATGGTACTTTTGGCAGAAGCACTGCGTGCAGGGAAAGCAAACCCATATCCAGAGTATGTGTCTATTCCAGTTAGAACAAATTGCTGTCCCTTCCATGAAAGAAGTGGTCCAATATAACCAACCTGCCACTATGTAGCTAGTGGCTCACCTCGGGGAATGGTGCCATATCGGGGACTGAGTGTGGGTCTCTGCTACTGGCAGATTGGGAACTTAGCAGTGGCTGTAGCCAAGTCAGCCCTGGTGAGTGTTGCTGAGCCCATGCATAACCTCCATCTCTACCACCATGACCACTTTGTTCATGAGCCCATTGGGCAATGACAGGAGTTGCTGGAGAAAGAGGCTGACAGGTATCCACAGAATGGGTCATCTTATCCACTTGATTATTAAAACCTTCCTCTGCTGAAGTCATCCTCTGGTGCGTATTCACATGGGACAAACATATGTTCATGTTTTTAGCCCGGTCTATCCACATGCTTCTTCCCCAGACCTCTTTGTCACCAATTATCCAATTATGGTCTTTCCAAGTCCCTGACTATCCAGCCAAACCATTAGCAACAGCCCATGAGTCAGTATACAAATGCACCTCTGGCCAGTTCTCCTTCCAAGCACAAAGGTGCACTGCTCAAAGTTCTGCCCACTGGGAAAACTTTCCCTCACCACTGTCCTTCAAGGACACCCCAGAAAGGGGTTGTAGTGCTGCAGCTGTCCACTTTCAGGTGGTACCTGCATATCGTGCTGAAACATCTGTAAACCAGGCCC
>PVIY010019668.1:0-45443 GCA_004026745.1 Myrmecophaga tridactyla
TGTCACATATAGATAAACAAGGCTTAGGGCTCAATAAATTTCCAAGGTTTGCCAAGTGAAGAGTGGGGACTTTAACCTTTTAGTTTGTAGGACCTCTTAAACTTTGAAGCCCTTGTTTCATTATAATCAAACTACCTCAAAATATCAATTTCTTTATAACTTGCTCCCTTCTCTTTTTGAATCTAATTGAAAACCAACTCTCTCCTAAGGGCCATATTTCTTTCTGAGTCCTGTTTCATGCTTGGTCCTCATTCTTTCACATGACATGTGACACACATGGCCACATGACAGGCATTATCTGAAGTTAAGGCATGTTTCCTATCTCCCCCTCTGCAGCTTCCAACCTATTCTTATATAATCCTGAAAAATAACAAACAAAGCCAAAGCAAAACAAAAAGCACTCTTTTTCTTTATAGCTTATGTTATTCAACTCTGCTTGTCTCAACCCTTCTTTATGAACATTTATCGATTTCTTTGTTAATGGAGTCATTCACTTTTTCTTTAGTGATAATTTAGGCTCACTACCCAACTTTTTTAGGTTATATCCATCACAACAAGAATGTTATATCCATTTCTCCTGCCAGATTTCCAGCTATTTAGATTTATAACTTCAGACTATTTTTCAAAGGTTTCGAAGCTAGTGTGTGGAGGATCTGGGATTTGAAGAGACCATACGATTACAGAACCCATCAGATTAACCACGATATTCCAGAGAAACTCCTGCAGGGTGGTGAGCATGACTTTGTAAACTCCATAGCATGCTGCTTAGCCCCTGTTTGATGAAGAAAGAATTGATGTCCTCCTCATGAGCCCACTTCTCTGAATATGAGCCTGATCGCTTGTTCTCTATGAAAAAAAAAAAAACGCCTTATGATATAGATGAAGAAGCAGAGATTATTACTTCTAGGAAACAGAAAACATTCACCCTATGTAAAATTCTTATCCCAATGTCTGGCATATAATTAGTGCTCTGTAATTATAGATAACTTCACCTTTATTCTTACCACAGCTTTCTCACTCCCCCATAACTGATGTCAGGATTTTGCAATCACTTGGATCTTAACTTTTAATATTCTAGATCATAGTTTCTTACTCTTTGCATTTTTTTATTCTCAACTTCAAATTAAAGGTGACCTGTGGCCCCATAGGCTCCTACATATTTTCCTGGTTTATCGCTTCAAAAATCCAAATTACTATTTTTATTGTTTTCTATTCAGGTGGCATTGGAGAAATCCCACAATGAAACTGATTGTTGTGATTTCAATTTCTTTGTGTCATGGTCAGGTTCCTGTGGCAACTTGGCCAGGTGGTGGTGCCCAGTTGCCTGGTCGGGCAAGTGCTGGTCTGTTTGCTGCTATGAGGACATTTCATGGACTTAAATCATGATTGTGTTGGCTGCATCCACAGCTGATTGCATTTGTAATCAGCTAAGGGGAGTGTCTTCTGCAATGAGGGAGCTTAATCTAATCACCAGAAAAGGCTTTTAAGGAGGATTCAGAAGAGACAGTCACTCTTCCTGCTTCAGCCAGCGAGCCTCTCCTGTGGAGTTCATCCAGACCCTTCATTGGAGTTGCCAGCTTGCAGCCTGCCCTTCTGACCTTCAGCTCTACATCCCCACGGTTATGTGAGACACTTTTATAAATTTTATATCTATGGATATCTCCTGCTGATTCTGTTTCTCTAAAGAACCCTAGTTAAAATACTGCCCTTCATGATCTCTTTTAGTTACACATCAGCGCACCTTATACTTCTTCCAGTTGCAGTCTTCTGTTCATAGTCCGTCCTGATGACTTTTTACCCGTCTGATTTCCATGTGCATTCATAGTAATTTTCTCTTCTCTGTCCTGTGCCCTCAAATCCTCATTAGCTCCTTTCATCTAGTCAGCCAACACATAAATCAACACATCTAGTCCTTCTCTTTAACAAACAACATCACTTCTCCTATATTGAATCCTCGTTACTGCCTCGAGTCTCTTCTTCTCTTACTTGCCTGTTTCCTGGGAACAGTGATCTATACTACCTCTAATACCAGCTCCTCCAGTTACTAGCTTTGAAGTCTTGAAACCTTGGAAATATATTCTCAATCCCTTGAAGCACTTTAGAATCCTCATCTCTCAATTAAGGATCACATCTTTTTCTCAAGGCAGAGAAAAATGTCCGCAGTCACAGTGTGCCAGGCCAACTGAGCCAAGTTTGCTGTGGCTTCTCTAATGCTATTATTGCTTTGTTTCTACAAAACTCATCATGAAGCTGCTGACCAGCCTATGGCTACACTTATGCTGCGATCGCTAATTGAAAACGTACTATTCACTTGGCTCTGGGATAGATAGATGAAAAAGACATGAGTTCCCTATTCTGAAAGAAGTAGTGTGGTAGTCAAGGGAGAGAGACACAAACTAATATATAAATAAATAAAAGTGCCGGGAAGAGAATTAAAACCAAGTAATATGATGAACGACTGAGTTGTGTTCAGTTGAATTTTTAGGGAGCATCTCTTTGAAGAGGTGAAAATTAATCCTT
Organism: Myrmecophaga tridactyla; assembly: GCA_004026745.1. Taxonomy (NCBI): domain Eukaryota; kingdom Metazoa; phylum Chordata; class Mammalia; order Pilosa; family Myrmecophagidae; genus Myrmecophaga; species Myrmecophaga tridactyla. Next base: position 2,521 of record PVIY010019668.1, read on the forward strand.
TTCTTGGCAGAATAATGAACTCCTTCTGATTCCCATAACCTTTGATTATGTTACTTTGCATGCCCAAAGAGATTTTGCAGATGTGATTAAGTTAAGGGCCTTGAGATGTGAGGCCAATACTGGATGATCCAGGTGTGTCCAATCTAATCACTTGGGGGGTCCTTAAAATCAAAAAAGATTTCCCAAATGTGTCAGAGGGAGAGTTGGCTCTGGAAGAATGGTCAGAGATGCAGTAAGCTGCTTTAAAGATGGAAGGAGGGGACCCTCAGCCAGGAAGTGTGGGGGACTCCGGAAGCAGGAATAGGCGAGGAAACAGATTCTCCTCTGGAAACTCCTGACAGGGGCAGAATCCTTGGTAGTACCTTGATTTTAGTCTAGTGGGACCGTGGTGGACTTCTGACCTCTAGGACTGTATGATAATAAATGTGTGTTGTTTTAAGTCACTAAATGTGCAGTCATTTGTTACAGCCATAGTAGGAAACTAATAGAGTCCAAATTGATTCGTTTATCTAATAGTATCCAGGTACAATGAGGCTTATGAATTCATACAAATAACTTTGTAGCCATGTAAATCAGTAAAATTATTTGTTTCTGAATTCTGAGACAGTGAGACTTAGATACCACTTAAATGTTTCATTTCAGTGTATAAATGCATACCCAACTAAATTGGGGCTTAGAGACAGATTATGAAGGAGAAAAGACATCCTCACATGTCCAGGAACATTAAAAAAAAGTGCTAACTATATTCTAAACAAGTTCCATGATAAAAAATTTCCTTTTTAGTTTATGATAATATGTGCAATATATTAGTGCTCTGCTGTATCTTGGGGACAAGCTGTCTACTTCAAGAAATATATCTGCTTCTGGACTAAAGAGTCCCACAAATCCTGACTCTGTCCACCAAAAGAGTCTGAAAGTTGCCTGAGTGATGTCCACTCCAAAGCCTGTACCAAGACCTGGTGTTTGAAGTATCAAATTTTCAGATACACTTTCTGCAAGACTCTGAGAGTGTCCTTTGTGGAAGATACAAATTTCCATCCTGATGCTTTAGGTAAGCATTTTAGAAAGGCAGAAAGCTATTTGCTAATGAGGCTGAATGACTGGTAAGTTTATGGTAAATAAAAATAGGGTTAAAACATCATACTAGTGGTCAGTAAAATTCTATGGAGTCGAGTGTATAACATGTCAGGTTAATTGGTATTTTCCTTGAGGAACGACTGACATATTTTTAAGGCTGTCCCATAAAGGATACAATCTCTGAAATAAAAATATTAAGGACATTTTCCCTACCCTGACTTAATTCAACAAAGGATGAGCCCCTGTCCCCAGCTGACAGTTCTCTCCATGCAGCTCTTAAATTTAGTGTGTTGACTCTGCAAGAGCTGTGGCACTTCCCAAACAGTCCCAATCATTTCTGCCATCGATCTTTTTATGAGATGAAAGAGAAAAAGCATTGTGGTTTTCCAGGGTCCTTTTAGAAATCCTGCAGAGAGTTTTAGGTGAAAAAAATGTCCTATATTTCCCCCCACTCATTTTAGGACCTGATCTTGGGAAGAGAAAATGAAATGTGTTAACGCAGGAGATTTGGTCATTTGATTCTGATATACTCAGGGGAGCCTGAGAAACAAGAATTGGTCACCTATTTAATCCAAATAAAATGAAAATACAACATTCTAAAATAAACACAGAAGGAGACATGACTGTGAGCAACTTCAATGTTTTCACAAGTAAGAATTTTTTTTTTTTAATAATCAAAGGCACGATAACGTGAATACCAAGCCCATGCAATTATTGCTGGAAAATACAGAATCCTGATGTGTGGCAGATCACACCAATGATAACGAACCACTTACAACCCCTTGTGAAAAGCTCCAAGAGCAATTTATCATTTTAACTGAGTAAGACAATTTAAATTTTGCTTTAAGATAATATTTGGCAGCAAAGGATCCACTGGCTTTTTAAAATGTTTAAACAAATTCATTCAAACGACACCAATTTTGGCAACACTTTAAGGTATTTTATTACTTCTTTTCAGACTCACATTAGCAGGTATTACAAACCAAGGCAAATAAAAATTCCCTCTCTGAGAACCTTCTCCATCTTTCTATATCTATTCATGCTTTGTCTTTCATAATTCCATAATAACCTTTTTCATATTCCATAATAACCGGCACTTTAAGAGAAAACTACACTCTCTTTAACTAGATAAACTAAAATTCAGTCACTCTGCTGTCATAGTCATACTTCTCCGCCACCATTGCCCCAGCGTAAGAATAAGTCATTCACTAGTATTAACTTTTAACAAAGTAACTAACTCCCACTTCACAAAGGAAACCGGGAAAGAGATAATTCCTAGTTTAAGGTGGTTCAGGTTTGTGATGGTGAAATAGTCCCAGAAATAGGAACGTCGCAAATAATGTCCCTAAAACAGGGCATGCTTGGTATCTTTTGGGAATGGCAAGAAATACATTCTCAGTAAAGCACAGGCTGGGTATATAGAAATCTGAGAAGAGGCATGGAATTCAGGGGGTCACAGGTGTCATGAGGTCCATTTACAAACCTCCTGTAGGGATCACACACTGGATGAAGAAAATGGGGCTTATTCTCTTTCTAAAAGCAGATCTATTGTTGAATCTTAGAATGAGGATTTGTAGGCAGTAGGTAGTGAGATGCCACTAAAGCTTTTTGTTCTGTTTTGATTAAGGAAATAAATGATGTATCGTGCCTTAGGGAGATAAATATTTCCAAGGTGAATATGTCCAGACTGGAAACGTTAGTTATATGACAAAAGCTTTAAATTAAAAATACAGAGGCCCGTGTTTAAACCTCAAACATGACTTACTAGCTGTTCAATCTTAGGCAAGTGCTTTGTCTAAAGTTTTTCAGGCTCTAGGTTGCAACCCACGAAGTTAATTGGCTGTGATCAGCACTTTTAAAAATGTAATAAAATATTATAATAAAGAATATAGAGAGAATAAGGGAGTGATCTGGGTATAATAAGGATAATACTGCCTTGTGAACCTTTTGTTTTAGGTATACTATATAATATGTAGCTACCTATGTATGTACCATGTCACAAAGTAAAATGTATTTTTGGGTTGTAATTTACAAAATTTAGAAGCCACTGACTTAACTCCTTTTACTATTTCTTCATTAGTGAAACAGAGATGCTAAAATATTTTATTGTTTCACCATGTGCTATTTAAGAATAAAAAGGATAACTGGAAAGGATATGCATAAAAGCATCATATAAACCACTTAGGACAATTCAAATGCACAAGGGATTAGTATTTTCTCTCCCCCTTCCCCTCCTCTTCCTGCCCTCCTCCTCTCTTCCCCTTCTTCTCCTCTCCTTTTCCTCCCCTCCCCCCTCCTCTTTCTCCAGGTAAGATGCTATGAACTCTTGACTTTTATTGCTCATGCATCAGAAGGAAGGAAATGTGGTGAATAAGCATGAGATCTTGAGTTCTTGTTTTCTTATTTCTTCTATAAATCTTAACCAAGATTCCATTGCAATATAGTGTGGGATATTTATAAAAGCAAAGATGATTCTGATATTTGAGGCATGGGCATCTCCCACCCCCATCATTGAATAAGGGATTTTTCTGGGGCATACTTATATACACACCTCAAAAAGACATTTCCTCCTCCCTTAGACTGTAAACCTCTCGAGGACTTGTCTTCACATCCCAAGCATTTCACACAATAACTGACACGCAGTAGGCAGTCAATAAATAATAATTGAATAAAAAGAAAAAGAGCTATACTCCAGTATTTTTCACACAGCATCCAGAGTGAGATTTTGAGACCCTGATCATTTCAATACCCTCCTTCAGTCGCTTCAAAGTTTCCCTATTGGGAGTTGGAATAAAATCCCGAATTGCAAAGTCCTACCTGGCCAAGCCCCTGCCCTCTCTCTCACCTGTGTCACAGGAAGTTTCACATGGCCCACCGCGACCAGCCACATTGGCCTTCCTTCTGTTTCAAACCCACCACACCTGTTCTCCTCTTGGCTGTTGTAGTCACTGCCCCTCTGTATGGATTGCCCTTTTTCTTGACAGCTCCCACAATTATACCTACTCTTATTTCTTTCCTTGCATCTAGCATATTTATCAGATGTCATAATTTCAACAGCTTTATTTGCTATTCACTCATCAGCAAAAAATAAACACCTGTGAAAAGATTCCCTTTCCTGTGATTGTGTCACCTTTGAACTACCACATGCTTGAAGCCTCTCTCTCCTAAATCATAAACCAGGGGGAATGTTCTATGTTCAGAAGAATGTATCTTACAACCTTTACGTATTTTTCTTTCTCTTTACAGACCCATGGTTTGTGCTTATTCCTATAGATTTATTACCTATGTGCACCTTTGTCAGTGACATTCTCCCCTAATTCTTGTGTTCTAGTTTGCTAGCTGCCAGAATGCAATATACCAGAAATGGAACAGCTTTTAAAAAGGGGAATTTAATAAATTGCTAGTTTACCATTCAAAGGCCAAGAAAATGTCCCAATTAAAGCAAATCTATAAAAATCTCCAAGCTAAGGCATCCAGGGAAAATACCTTGGTTCTAAAAGGCTGATGACATTCAGCGTTTCTCTCTCAGCTGGAAGGGCAGGTGGCAAAGTCTGCTAGCTTTCTCTTCTGGCTTCTTGTTTCATGAAGCTCCCCGGGAGGTGTTTTCCAACTTCATCTCCAAAGGTCGCTGGCTGGTGGACTCTGCTTTGTGGTTCTGTAGCATTCTGTCTTCCTTCTCTGCTCTCTCAGGGTCTCCAAAATACTTCTTCTTTTATAGGATTCCAGTAAACTAACCAAACACACCTGGAATGGGTAGGGATACATCTCAACCTAATCAAATTTAATACCTGCACTTTATTGAGTCACATCTCCAAATAGATAATCTAATTAAAGTTTTCAGCATACAGTGCTGAATAGGGATTAGAAGAAGCAGCTGTCTTTACAAAATGGGATTAGGATTAAAACATGGCTTTTCTAGGATACATACATCCTTTCAAACTGGCACATCTTCTTTCTAGAAATTTTGTGGAAGAATGGTTTTTCATCTTTAAATAGAATCACAGACAAATAGAGTTTTATGGTTTTTAGAGATCCTGGTGTCCTATATCTCCTGGTGGAAGCACTCATCCTTTTGGAACTAAGGCCTGTAGACTAACAGAGCTTAAGTTTGCAGGGACAGGAAGACATTTTTTTTCCTAGTGGATCACTAGGAGTAAAAATGAATGGTGACATGGGCCCATGAATCCTGGGCATGGGAGAAACAGGACCATAGAGTGGGTGCTGATTTAAAGCATAAACAGTCTTCTGGAAACATCGCCCCAGTCCTGCAAGATATTGCCACATAGTTGGCAACATAATTGGGTCTTCAAAAGGCCATTCCACCATTCTAGCAAGCCAGATGCTTCAGGATGATGGGGACATGGTAAGACCAGTGAATTCCATGAGCATGTGCCCATTCCCACATTTCATTTGCTGGAAAAGCGCTCCTTGATCAGAAGTAATTCTGTATGGAATGCCATGAAGGGGAAAATGCATATCACTTTATGGTAGTTTTGACAGAAACATTGTATGCAGGGAAAGCAAACCCATTTTTGGAATATGGTCTATTCCCTTTAGAATAAATCATTGCCCCTTACATGATGGAAGTAGTCCAAAGTAATCAGCCTGCCACCAGGTAGCAAGCTGATCACCTCAGGGAATGGTGCTATATTGGAAACCAAGTGCTGGTCTCTCCTGTTAACAGATTGGGCACTCAGCTGTGGCTGTAGCCAAGTAAGCCTTGGTGAGTGGAAGTCCATGTTGCTGAGCCCATGCATAGCTCCCATCCCTACCATCAAAATTACTTTGTTCATAAGCCCATTGGGCACTGACAGGAGTATCTTGGGAAAGAGGCCAAGGTATCCATAGAATGGATCATCTTATCCATTACTTGATTGTTAGAACCTTCCTCTGCTGAAGGCACCTTCTGGGAGGATTCACATGGGACATTAATATCTTTATATTTTATGCCCACTCAGAAAGGTCTATATACATACCTCATCCCCAAACCTCTTTGTCACCAATTTCCAATCATGTTCCTTTCAATTCTCTGATAATTCAACAAAACCATTGGCAACAGTCCATGAATTAGTATACAAATGCACCTCCAACCATTTCTTCTTCCAAGCAAATGAACAACCATGTGCACTGCTTAAAGTCCACACACCAGTAGGATTTCCCTTCACCACTGTCCTTCAGGGATGTCCCAGAAAGGGGCTCTAGTTCTGCAGCTGTCCACTATTGGGTGGTACCTGTATATTTGCAGAACCTTCTGTAAACCAGGCCCCGAGTTTTCTCTTCCTCCATCAGGTGGTTGTAAGGAACTCCCTAAGATGTTATAGCTAAGGACTGGGAAAGAGAAGGTAATATGGCAGGAGTGGGGGCCATGGGCATTTGGGCCACTTCCTCACGTAACTTACTTGTGCCTGCAGGACCTGCTCAAGCTCCTTCTCATGTATACCGCAACCATTTTATTATGGAGTGCCCGGTGTATCCCCAAGAATGCACAAAATCTTTAGGGTCTGTGTTGTGATTTTCCTATAAGCGCCTGCCAAAGGCTCCAGACAGCATCTCTATTTGCCACTGACTCTTCCAGCACTGTTGGATCTGGTGGATCATATGGCCCAAGTAGTAGAGCGAGCAGCTTGTACAGCAGCGTGGAACTGTTGCAGAGCTCTCTCTTAGCTCTGGTCCCCATTCAAATCTAGCAACTTTTCAAGTTACTTGGTAAATGGGCTGGAGTAGCACACACAAATGAGGAATATGTTGTCTCCAAAATCCAAAGAGACTGACTAGGTATTGTGCCTCCTTTTTTGGTTGCAGGAGGACCAAATGCAACAGCTTATCCATCACCTTAGAAGGAATAACTAGACATGCTCCATACCACTGGATGCTTAGAAATTTCACTTAGGTGGAAAGCACCCTAAATTTCTGTGGGATTTATCTTCCACCCTCTGACACACAAATACCTTACCAATAAGTCTAGAGTAGTTGCTACTTCTTGCTCACTAAGTCCAATCAACATGATATCATCAATATAATGGCCAGTGTGATGTCTTGTGAGAGGGAGAAATAATCAAGGCCCTACGGACAAGATTATGACATAGGGCTAAATAGTTGATATACCCCTGAGTTAAGACAGTGAAAGTATATTGCTGGCTTTGTCAGCTGAAAGCAAACTGTTTCTGGTGTTCTTTACTAACAGCAATTGAGGAAGAAAACATTTGCAAGATCAATAGCTGCAAATCACACCCGAAGGGATGTGTTGGTTTGCTCAAACAATGACACTATATCTGGAACAGCAGCTGCAATTGAATTTACTACCTAGTTAAGTTTATAATAATCCACTGTCATCTTCCTAGAGCCATCTGTTTTCTGAACAAACCAAATAAGAGAGTTGAGTGAGGATGTGGTAGGAATCACCATCAATCTCTGTAATCCCTTCAGGAAGCTAGTATTGCTTCTGATTTACGATTTTGTTAGGTAGGGGCAGTTCTAGTGGCTTCCACTTGGCCTCTCCTACTATCGGTCTTGTTCCACAAGCCAAGTAACTTATGCGGGGATTCTGCCAGCTGCTGAGTATGTCTATTCCAATTACGCATTCTAGATCTGGGAAAATACCACATTATGGGGCCAGGGACACACTGGACTCACCATGAGATGGAGATGGATCTGAGCTAAGAATCCATTGATCACCTGACCTCCATAAGGCCCTACTCTGACTGTTGGACTACAGTGATGTTTGGTCTCCTGAAATTAATGTTATTTCTGAGCCAGTGTCTAATAATCCCAGAAATTTCTGACCATTTCCTTCTCTCCAGTGCACTGTTACCCTGGTAAAAAGCCTTTAGTCTCTTTGGGGAAGGTTGGGGAAAAGATTAACAGTATAAATTGTCGGCAGTGGACCTGGCCTTTTCCTCATTCATGGGGCTCTGGGTCTATAAACTATCTTAAGTATTGGGAATTGATTAATGGGCCATGACTCTCTGTTTTCATAACTCAAGTTAGACTTTTGTTCACTTAACCTAGAACTCTTCTGCTTATATAGGTCAAGTAAGAATTTAGTAGACTCCTATCTATGTTATTTCTACTTACCCCGTGATCTACTAGCCAGCACCATAGATCTCTGAGTCAAACTATTTTGATTACTGCTTTGAGTCCACTGTCCATTATGATAGGCATGCCCACCTTGTCTTTGGTGATTAAGTGCTGCCACTTGGCTTCTGCCAGTCTGAGATCTGATCATCCACATTGTATTTAAGGATCCAAGTTCAGTGACAAACAGTAATACCTGACCTCCAGAGAAGAGCAGCCACAGAACTCTTCAGGGATGATGGAGTTCATCTCACAAATTTCTTCCTCACAGTCCTGGTGCAAGTGTATCCTCTGGCCATTCCTGGGGCAGGTGAGCAGGTTATATAATAAATCTACTCTCACATTCCAATCTCTCTAAGCTTTTGGATCCCCTCATCTACATTATACTAGGGCAGTTCTGGCATTTCAACTTCAGGAAATATAGGCTACCTTTTGGCCCATGTTTCAGCCAACTATACAAAGAGTTAGAGCCCTTCCTAGCCCTTCAAGCTATAATCTGAACCCAGAATCTATGCTTAATGGGTCCATAGTAATAAATTCAGCCTGATCTGACATTATATTCCTTCCACCATTGCCCCAAACTCTTACTATCCATTCCCATGCATATTCTCCTGATGTGTGCCTAAATAAATTGGAAAAATCATGCAGTTCTTTGAAGTATAATGTACCTCCTCACGGGTCACATTTGGTAGCTCTCGTTTTGGAGACTGTTAGGACTTCAGTCTAGTGATAAGTCTGGGAGAAGAGAGGGATGGCAGGAGTGGGTAACAAGATGGCTTAGAAGTGTTTTACAAGCCACTATCTCAGGACATTCCATTCAGTTTCACCTCTTACATGATGAATAGGAATTCTACCACCAATACGCGCATTATAAATGAATGTATCAATACAGTCTCAGGATTTATGAGTTTATTCCTGATACGGATGAAATAATTTCATATATCAATTATCCATGAAAAGCTTCATTGTCATTGAGACGTCTTAAGACATACAAAGTGATATTTTTCTCATTTGCCTGAAAACTATCCAATTATTTTATCTGAGCTATTCATAATGCTGTAATTTAAAAATTCATTTGTATTTATATGGAAAGTTTACTTTAAAAAGCCTATTCAGGGCAACGGTGGGTCAGTGGCAGAGTTCTTACCTGCCATGCCAGAGACTCGGGTTCAGTTCCTGGTGCCTGTCCATGTAATAAAAAAAAAAAGCCTATTAAATTTGGTCATGGTTTGGACCTCCATGAATCAAGGGTTTCCTGAGTCAACATTTTGAGTATAACTAGTTTATTTAGGGGGAGTTGCCAGGGAAATTGAGTAGGGAAGTGAAGAAGTGAGACAAGGTGGGAAAGGAAACCCATAAAAGGTTCATCATCAAACTAGGTACCACTATAGGCAACTGGAGCTCAATCCTGCTGGGAAACTCAAGGAGATAGTTTATGCTATCTCAGAACTATTCCCCCCAGGGTAAACAGGAGGTGTGGGTATTTACCACTAACTTCTATCATTGCTTGAGGGCTAGTTTTGTAAGCATTTGCTCTTCTAGTACTTCCAGTTTATCTTGGGTGCAAGTTGAGCACTGCTGAAAATAGTGAGAGTCTTAGGTGTTTATGGAGCTGTAAAGTAAATATTGAAGTTGCATTTGCCTTGTCTGCTATCTTTAATTTCTCATGGCCTTGTGATGTATGTGCCATTAAGATCAGTGCTTATATGACGAATTAAAATTAAGCAGCTCCATTGTCTGAGTTTGGTACAATATCAAGTTTAAAAAATTCTGGCTCCTCTGGGTAATATGGAGAAACTACATACCCATGTGTTTCTTGCAGTGACTAAAACTATAAACCTTGTGCCTGTGTATGAAACAGCTATTTGAAAACTTTGGAAAGTTAATAGTCGAAGACAGAATTTAGGGAAAAGATCAGAATTCAGAGTGCCATTGAATTGATTGTAGATGGACAATACTTTTCCTTCCTGAAAAAGTATTGTCCCAACCTGAAATCAAAATCAGAGTGGGCATTGGTGCAGGTGGAGTGAGTTACAACAGCCCTTTAGTTCTAGTTCTAGGAGAGGAGAAAGGAGCATCTAACAGTAAGAGACAGTACAAGAACCCCTTGAATTTTTTTCTTTTCTTCATTCTTTCACACTCCAACTCTGAATAATCCAGTGGCTGCAGTAGCAGAGGCCACAGTGGGAATAGGCAGGAACCAAAATTCTGTGGGAGGGGAAACTTCCACCCTCCTGGTAGACTGTGAGGGCAAAAGAGCAGGAAAATGCACTTTGTCTTTTTCTTTTTCTCGTTCTTTCATCTTACCACTTGGTCCCAGAAATGGAGACATTTGAGAAGGTACATGGGGGAGAAAGAAAATTAGGGCCCAGACTGTTTGACTGGAGAACTGAAAAGGTGAATCTCAGAGAAACAAAAAGTTCCGAGATAATCACAAAAGGGAGGCACTCAGGACAGTGATGACATAAAGTTGTTTATAAATGCCCCTTAACCCTGACCTTGGCATTCAGAGAGCTGATTTTAATCAGATAGCACCTTCAGAACTGAACTAACAGGTAGATGACCACTTATGCGGGATGTTTCCAAATATTATTGCAAAGACTTTCAAAACTGAATTGACTTTAAAAACAGCCCACAGAAGGCAAGTTGGAACTTGAAGGCTGACCTTGATTGCCCGATAAAACAAAAATATTGACACTTTTTATAGGATTAAAAAATACCCTCACATAAGGGTCTCACATAAAAAGAAGCCTCACATAATAATAAAAATCCATTTGCTAAGACATAGAAATCCTAAATGTATCTATACATAAAAATACAGCATCAAGATATATAAAGCAGAAATTGACAGCACTGAACAGAAAAACAGAGAAGACTTACTATGACATCATGGTAATCAATACAGTGTGCTATTGGCAAAGGGCTGACACCATAGATCAATGGGAGAGATTAGAGAGCACAGAAATAGACCCATACTGATATGGTCAGTGGAATTTTGACAAAGGTGCAAAAGGATTTCAATGGAGAATCAGTAGTCTTTTTGTCAAATAGCGTTGGAACAATTGGACATCTACGTGTAAGAAATGAACCTTGACCTAAATGGCACAACCTATATAAAAAATAGCTCAAATGGATCATAGATATCAATGTAAAACTATATAATGTTTAAAAGAAAATATAGGAGAAATTCCTCATAACATGCAGTTAGACAAAGAGTTCTCAGACATGGCATGAAAAGCATAACCCATAGAAGAAAAAATGAATAGATTTGACTATAAAAATTTAAAATTTTTGCTTCATGAAAGACATTATTAAGAAGATGAAAAGTACAACCTGAAGCCTGGGAGAAATCATTTATTAATTACATACTCAACAGAGGAAGTGTTCTAAAATATACAAAAAATTCTAAAGCACTGTAGTAAGAAAACAAACAATCCAACTAAGAAGTGGCCATAGTACTTCACTAAGGAGGGTGTAAGGAAGGCAAAAACTTCACATAAAGTGTTGTTCAGCAGATTAGCCATTAGGGAAGCGCATATTAGAACTTTGGTGAAATATCACTATATTATAAAATACTGACAGTAACAAGTGCTGGAAAGAATATGGAGCAATTAGAACTCTCCTTCATAGCTGGTGGGAATGTCCCAATGGTATAGCTGCTTTGAAAAACTGTTTTGCATTTCTTATAAGCTTAAATATACCCTTACCATATAACTCAGGGATCCTATTCCTGAGTATTTATCCTAGAGAAAGGAAAACATTCACAGACAAAAAAAATCAGTATACAAATATTTATAGCCTATATTTATAATTGCCTCAAAGTAGAAACAACCCAAATGTCCTTCAGCATGGGTGTGGATTGAAAAAAGTTCATATCATATAATGGAATTATACTCAGCAATAAAAATGAATGAAATATTGTCACGTGCAACAACTCCGATGAACCTCAGAAGCCAATATGTTGAGTGAAAGAAGCCAGTTTCAAAATGTTACATGCTGTATGATTCTATTTATATGACATTTTTGAAAAGACAAAACTATAGGCATGCAGAATAGTTCCTGGTTGCCAGGCTTTGGTGAAGTGGGTGGGAGGAGAATGTGAAGATAAAGGGGGTAGCACAGGGGAGTTTATTTTGACCTAATGAAACTATTGTGTATCCTAATTTTGGTGGTAATTGTGTGACTCAATGCATGCATTAAAGTTCACAGAACACGACACGAAAATAAAAGTCTAATTTGACATGTGATCATTCAAAAATTGAAATTAATCAAAAAGAAAAACAAAGTATCTATTAAAGTCTCCTGAAAATCACTAAGGAAAGAGTCTACTCACCATGTACATCAAAACCTTTTAAAATCCCTTTCTCTACCTCCTTCCCTCTCCATCTCATATGCAGAGCCACAGAACCGAAATTTCCCTTTCTTCACCAAAATCTCCCCAAACCACTCAAGGCCCAGACCACACTGACTGTGGTGTGTTCCCTTCTCACATTTAGGAATGTGTTCCTTTCTCTTTCATCTATTCATTAACTCTCTTGCCTTTCCAGAGTAAGTTACTCAAACTTGTCTTTGTTCTGTCCAGTTGCTCAGGATTCAACATGGGCAAGATAAAATTCTCCATAATGGAAGGGAAAGAGGGAGCTGCTATTAAGCTAATGAAATGAGCCTCCAAATAGTTAACGTGTTCAATGTCTCACAACAAGGCAGAATTGGAGACAGGACATTAATTTAGGCCATTTGAAACTTTGTCTACCCTTCATTAAGTTATCAAATTCACGTGTATGACGGGCTCATCAAAGATAATTCTTTAAGATAGAAACATTTTATTAGGAAGACTGGGTATTAAAATGCTATGAGACACCTGCCAAAAATTCCATTTTAAGCTCCTATTATTGAGTTGACAATCTCCTTGGAGCTCCCCAAGTCTTTGGCCATCTTTCCGATTTGTGGAAGGACAAATGACCTCAGTCAGATGGTTCTGAACGAGTGCTGGGTTGAGAATGTGAAGGCATCAGAGGTGTCCTGATTGTCCAATCTTCATCCAACAGCTTCAGGCTGCAAAAATATTATAGCCAGAGGTGGGCCCACTTCCTCCTGCCTGGCAAGTCATCCTGCCCCCAACACGTTTTGCTCACAGCTCCTAATTCACCTTCCTCAAATATCATTTTTGTGGTGTGCATTCCTTTGCCTAGGAAAGAATGAGTCCTTAATACATATCCATTAAGAAGTAAAAGTGAATCCCCTCAAAAGCCATTAACTCCAAATTGCCTGCACAACATTTGCTAATTTTCTTAAGTTAAGAGGCTAATTTCAGGTGAAACTCTCTGATCAAAATAGATTCAAACTATCTCATGCTTTTTTTACAATGATCTACCTTCTATGAAGATTTCAAAATGGTATTATAAGATCATGACTAAGAAATAGAATAAAATGCAAATTATGCATGCCACATTATACACTAATATCTTTTTGCAAAATTTTTATCAGGAATGTTTGAAAAAGAAGTATTTAAATTAAGATCAATGAGCAAGTAATAAATGAACTAACACTGACCAATCCTTCACAAATATCTTGCTTATTAATTGAGGTTTCTGCTACAAAACAATTTTCATCTCAGATAACTTCACTGCCAATTTACTATGTAATGGGAACGTGCTCAATGCTTTTCGTGCATTTTCCCACTGATTGTACTAAGTCCACAGAGTCAGTGTGGGTGGGTGAAAAGTGCAGATTTTCAAATCAGAAGACGTAGGATTGAGGTTTAAATACTCTATCTACAGATCCCTTAAGTTATTTCAGTCTTTGTTTCCCTAGTGGGAAAATGGAAATGGTAATGCCAACCCCACTTACTTCCCAAGGTTATTCTAAAGATCAGACTGCCTGTGTCCAGCACTTCCTAATTGTTAGGGGATTTCACATATAATATCAACTTCCAAATTAATGCTTTTCCCCTTATTCCAAGTAGCCATCTTCATTTCAGAGAAAATGATCCTAGGTAATGTGATTTTAGCTTTTCCATAACGATCCTAACAGAATGGTTCTTTTATGCCTGAAATGGCCTCATTTTTAATCCCATCATTTCTTCAAAGAAAATTATACTCTAGATCCTCTGTGAATGTTTCCTTACACCCAATGACAAGTCAGTACAGAGTCCTGATGCCAGGACAAACAACATAAAGTCGAGAAATACCATGTTGGTTAATGTATCAACTCATTTTCAGAAATAAACCACAGCTAGAGGAAAAAGGAAGCCACATGTCACATCTAAATGAGTTCCAACTTGAATTCCACCCAGAAAGAATAATTTTGCCTGAAGAGGACAGCTTCACTAAAGGACTAATTCCCTAATGACTTCTTACCCATTTGCATGAATTGATAACTTTAAATCCCTCTCTTACCAACACTGACCCATTCAGTAATGCCTTATTGAACATAGATAATACATTGGATTGCAAATGCAGCTCAGGGTTCTAGCGAGGCCAAGCAAAGAGATTTGCAGCTAAAAAAATTCATCTTGGAAAACTGAAATGCATGAGAGATGCTCCTTTCAGGATTTATTGGTTGAAGAATAAGTGGAAATTGTGTTTGATGAGAGCCTGGAGCAAACTCATTCTGCTGTGCTGAGCTGTACCCTATTTTTGGCAACATTCACAGTGAAGGAGATACCAGATATATTGGGATGTTGACCCAGCAAGGTTTCATGTAAAATACTCTCAGTGGAATTGAAATCATGTCTGAAGTCTGTTCACAAAAGGTAATTCATGGCAGGGAGGCCAGGCACAATAACCCTGGACATAACACCCTCCGTGTAAAAGCAGCAGTGTCCCCTCAACCCTTCTCAGCTGTTTACATTTGCCAAAGAGGATCTTACTTTCACAAATTGTCCCACTGGGTTTTCTTTTCTGCCTTACTGATATTTTACTGGGAAAAATTAAACATCAAGAGCGTCCGCTCTTGAATCATCCAGTAGTTTCCAAAGAGGAAGAGATCAGAGAGCCTGTTTGTCCTGCACGCTGAGAAACAGAACGAGTTGCATGGTGTCTAATTATTATTATTATTATTATTATCTGAAATTTCAAGGAGAAAATGGAGGAAAAGAGAGAGACCAGACTTTAGGCTATGCAAAATCATTCATTAAATATATCAGCCTGAATCTAATAAAGCTCTTTTTGGCTACAATAAAGCAAGTTGCAAGCTGATGGTTGTGTCTGTGAATTTGGTAGGGAGTTGCATAACACATCAGGTAGGCCAAAAAAGCACCAATAAATCAATCTTTGCTAAACACAAAACGAGACTTGGCAAAGTCGAAGAAGAAAAGGAAGAAGCCGAAACGTGTGCATGAAATTTCCACATTAAAAACTCATTGCTCTTGCCTGGGTCTTGATGTAATTTGAAAGGAAACAGACAATTCTATAATTTTAGCAAAAATATTTATGGTACAGCACACAAGTTCATCAAAACATTCTCTCCCAAGTTCTTTCAAAAATCAGCATTCTTCACTCCAGCAAAGGGACTGCTAAAATAAATTTATGTCTAATGCATTTCAGAACATTCTGGATTCGACCTATAAAAAACACAGGAACCCCCCCCCCCCAACCCCGTCTTCCATCAAAGAACTTTTTGGCCAGATGTCCTCTTGGCCCCTCTGTACTTCTTTAAACTGCATTTTAAAAGGGACATATGTGGTTTGACATACGTAGTCCATGGATTCAAGGTCAGTTGGTTAACATTTCAAAGATAAGGTCAAATACCAGGTTGAAGTCTAGGAAAAATTAGGAAATTTAAATCAAAAGCACTGGTTATTAAATTTTGACCCCAGGAAACCTCTGTATGCCCTCCTTTTTAATAAATGATATAATATATATATGAGGGCATATGAAGAACATACAATAATTACATAAAGAAAATGACTACATCATAATAGGCTGTTATGAGAATTGTATCAAAGCGAAAAATTGTGGGAAAAAATTCTCATTCTTTATTTTACATTTTTCATTTGTTCACACATTCAACAAACATTTGTTGACGGTCTATTTTGTGCCAGGTGGGGATACGATGATACACATGAAGTCTCAGATCTCAGGGAGCTCACCTCCAGTGAGGGAGCCAGACGAGATAGCTGAGGTCCATCAACCAATTTGGTAAGTGCTAGAATAGAAAGACGTACCACCATATGATGAGAGAACAAAAAAGGACAAATTAGTCTGCTGCTACGAGCAAAGTCTTCTGGTGCTAATTCTTCAAAATGGAAAACAAAGGGGAGATGAAAATTAATAGTCCTCCTTGGGTCTTCTCTTAAAATTCTCACATTTTATGCCCCCCATTGACAATATTCCTGGTCAATCTGCAGACGCAAAACGAATGAAGAACGTATTGTGTATGTTGTGGTCAGAATTTAAGATGGCCCTCAATCATTCCCACCCTGGTGCTCCATGAATGTGGATGGCAGCTGGGACTTGTTTCTAATGAATAGAACTCAGCAAAGGTGATGGGACATCGCTTCCATAGTTACATTTCACATGATGGTATCCTGCCATTGCTAACTTTGGCAAAGCAAACTGCTATGTTGTAAATTGCCTTACAAAGAGGCCCATATGGCAAGGAATTGAGGGTGGACTCCAGCTGATAGCCTGCATGAAACTGAGGTCACCAGTCCAACAGGCCATGGGGAATTGAATTCTCCCAACAATTAATGTGTGTGGAAAAATGTCCTTTCCCCACTTGGGTCTCGAGATTACTTTGCAGTGCTGAAGTGGAGGACTCAGCCTGGATCCATGGAAACAGTGACGTGGTGTGTGTTGGTTTAAGCCACTAAATTTGTGATAATTCGTTTGGCCACAATAGATAGCTAACACAGTCTATAACATGAAAGGGGAAATTAAATATAAAAATTCTATGCTATGTAGACATGGCGTAGATTAATTCCCAGGTATGAGTGTTGTAATGCCAGTGATTTCTCATGATCACAACATTTTCAAATTGCAGTTCATTTAATTCACATTTATGAAGATGTAAGCTTGAAACAAATAAGAAGTGCTGGGAGGTTCTCGGAGAAGGCAAAAGGAATAAGAAAGGGAGGCATGGGGGTAGAAAGAATCCCTCCTGTGGCAATCAAATACTCAACAGGGTGTTGCTTCTAGAAGGAAACAGATTCTTTCATTTGTCATCCTTCAAACTTAATGGAAACATTGGGTTTTAGATAAAATCTGTACCATTATGGTGAGTTTGTCAGGGCAAGGACTGGCTGCTTTTCATTTTAGTGTATTTGTTCCCAAAGGTGCAGACAGTTCTCCTAGTTCCCTTAAGAATGAACATGGGGCTCAGGAATGAAGTGAGACAAATATGAGAAGATCACAAAGACCAGCTGTCCTCCTTGTGCCCAGAAACTGCGGTTCTCTCAGAGTATGTTCCACGCGGCTGACTGGCTAATCATGCTGAGCACAAGACAAGTTCGTGCTGGCATGAGATGGCACAGCTTTGAAAGGGCAATGTCATTTTACTGCTTGGGAGGCTGCTGCTGTCTTTTGGAAATGTGAAACTTCTTCTAATATGTGTGAAAATGCCTGTTAAACTTGCAGGGAACAATCACTAGCTACTGAAAAAACACTGTCTTTGTAATCCATTTGCTTTCATGTTTCTTTCTGAGTTTCCACTCATTTCTTTAGCTTTAGGCTTCCTCTTATATAAGAAGAAAGAGATGGGGGTGGGGCAGAGAGCAGGAGAATGAGGCAGATCCTAAGTTGACCCTTGAATAAAGGCTCCGTCTGCTTGCAGGGCTTCTTCCAATTGCAAGAATGGAGCTGCTGCCAGTTCACTACAAGAATAACTCACCCCCAGAGCACTATTCCCTCTTTTAACTTCCCTAAGGCTCAGTCAGTGCTTTCTAACTACCCATTAACAGATATGTTCCCTCGTTCTTTTGTGAAGAATCATCTATATTGTCTTTTGCTCTGGGCTCCCATCCAATAAGAGGCATAGATCTTGAATTCCCCTCTCAAAGAGTGAAAGATTTAAAATAGCTGTCAAATAGCTTCAGATGACAGTGTCTCACAGCATGTCACAAGTTTGCAGTCTTCCTTTAGAGCAATGCTAATTAAATGATGTTCATGAAATAGTACCAATTTTTATTTTTTAATGATAAGGAAAACATTTAAGAAGTAAAGTTAGAGAAAAATAAGTAACAGAGATGAATGAGCTCTGCAGATATCAAATTGCTGTTTCTTTTGATTCTGTATAGACCTGTGATCAAGCCATGGATCCAATACCAAAAGAGAGTGGACACATATTTTTGGGCCCAGACTCTCAGTAGGGAAGAACCAGAGTCAAGATGTCATTTAAAAATTTATTTGAAGTCCCTCCCACTGTAAATTTGACAGTGAATGTATATAGAGGCATCAGCAAGTGCCACGAATTCAGATGGCAAGAACCCTTGTCCTTCCTGAGTTGAAGGTTGCATGTGGCATACTCTCTACAGAAATTATTTTTGTCTTCTTCTAAGAGTTGAAGACCTGGCTTAGAAGCAGGATACTGAGATAAAATTACAGATCCTTAAATAAACCTGGAAGAGACTTATGAGAGCTTAACTAGGGGATCACTAATCTTGGAAAGAACATTCTAGAAAGTCCTGGTGGTTTGCTGCAAGTTGCTCAGCTAGTTAGTAGATATGTTAATAGGATAAAGACTATTGGTCTTTAAAAATATTTTCCAGACTCCAAAAGTGGATCTAATTTCCCTTACTCTATATAAGTGGGTCTTTCTGCAGATTAAACAGAACACCATGGTAAGAATAAAACAAAAGAAAGGATTAATGCTGCCTCTATTGTTCCCTTGACCCAGGAAAGAGGAAGGAGGAGGATCCTGAGTTCAGAGGGATTAGGATTTCCTTGTCTCCCCACTTTAAGGTCATACACTGGGAGTGGAGAAGGAGCATGAGAATTGTTCTGCAAGCCCATCAGTCCCCTAGATACAAGCCCGTGAGTCCCCTGGATGAATAGCAATATCAGGGGTGGATCTCGCCAGGTGCAACATGAATCGCTGACCCAGGGAGAAAGGTTCATACAGTTTTCTTCTATAAGTCTTGTTGGGTATCTTTGCAAGAGCCAGATTTATATATTAAGTCCTATAGGTTTTAACTGATTTTGAAGACACTTTGATGAACAAAGGAAGAGTTTTTCCTAAAATAAAATAGCAGATGGGATTGAATCCTATCCTCTGAAAAGGTATGCTCAGGTCCCAACCCCTGGTCCTATGGGTGTGAAGCCGTTTGCAAAGAGAACGTTTGAAGATGTTATTGGCTGAAACAGGGTGGATCTTCATCTAGTAAGGTTGAAGTCCTTAAAAGGAAGTGAAATTGGACACAAAAAGAGAAGTCACGAGAAGAGCAAAGAGCTGGAAGTCAATGGAACCCAGAGGAGAAAGGAGCAGACATACAATGTGCATTGCCATGTGATGGAAAAGCCAGCAACCCCAAAGACTGCCAACCAGCCAGAAGACACCGACTCTAGGAGAAAGCAAGCCTTCTAGCCTCTGAAATTGGAGTCAATAAATTCCTGTTGTTAAGACAATCCATTGTATGGTATTTCTTTTGGCAGCCAGGAAATTCACATAGCCATAAATCAGAAACTCCTAATTTTATATTAGTGAAGACAAGCAGTACTCTCCTGACTCCCAATTAAGTGATCTTTCCAGAATACCAAGAGTTAAGTCCTGTCTGACTTATGTTAAGTGGCTATAGTCTTTATCGTCACTGTTGGTCAACCTTCATGCTTTCATCCATTCTGTCGTATTCCATAGCATATGGGAAGTTTACAAAATTATGGATAATAAAAAATATAATAAATACATGGTAAGTGGAATCAGGCCAAAAGTCAAGTATAGAATGGCCAAGGGTAATATTAACTCATATCAAAATGGATACCAAACAGTTTTGAATTAATTATGGACATGGGCCATATTTGGTTCTAGACTCTCTAGTAACTCTTTGTTGCTCAACATATATTGACTGTATGAATGTGTGTGAGGCTGTGCATGCATGAATGGATGTGTATGAGTGTGCATTTGTGTGTCCACGTGGGTGTGCACGTGCATTTTGCATGTGTGCGTGACTTTTGCATATGTGCATACATGTGCGAGTGCCCACATTCATGAAAGAGTATACATGTGAGTGGGTATAATTGTGTGTGTGAGTGTGTGATGTTCCTGAAAAACTCAACTTTTACTGCTCCTTATTTGCTCCCATACACTACTCAAGGGGAAGAAAAGTTGCCTGTGCCATATAAAACAACAACTCATTTTAAGATATTGCATTTCAATTAATATTTTTTCCTATAGATCTCAATTTAACTTCTAGCTTAAATAGATATATAGCTATATATATATATGTAGTCTAGCTATAATTAGATCTATTCTAGCTATAATTAGATATATAGCTGCTCTAGCTAAGATTGACATGAACTTGGAATCTTTGAGTACACATTGTCGACAGTGAGTTGGCTATGAGAAGATATGACTCAGAAGTTTGATAAGCACCTGGGGGTCTCTAAGCAGGATGTAACATTTCTTACAGATCATCCCCATGATGGTCAGAGCACAGCCTATCATTTCAGCAGTATGGAAGTCAAAAGATTACAGGAGTCAGTACAACTACTTATTTTGCTGCTGAGAGCCTCCATTTCATCATCCCCCAAATGGGAAAGTTGATAGCTACATTCCCTTTCAGCTGCAATCTACTCTGATTCTTCATTGCCTCTGTTTTCAAAATCATACCCAGTACTTTATAACTTCAAATCTGAGTTTTGTTTTGCCACTCTTGTTACTGAGAGGTTTAATGGTCAGTGGAATAACAATAATGATGATGAGGTTGCTGGTGAGAGTAATAGTAATACATACTACAGTTGAGCACTGCCATGTACCTTGCATTTTGCTAGACCCTGTACCTAAAAATATCTCATTTAATCCTCCACATCAGCATTGTGTAACAGCTGTATAGTGTTCCTCCAAATAGAGAAATAGGATATATAACTCATCAAGGTCACCAATCTATATATGATTTGGATTAAAGATTAAAATCAAGAACTGTAACTGGGTGTTTGTTCTTTTGAAATAATTCTTGGCCACACACTGCCAGCAGGGGGTTAGACTGCAGCAGAGGGGTATCCAACTCTGTGTGGATGTGAGTGGAACAGTGTTGCGGGGAGTAGGGTTAGCCCTGATACCAGAGAAAGAAACACTGAGCAGCCTAAGAAAGCAGAAGTCATGAGTCACTTCAAAGCGTTACCGTCTACCATTCCAGGCAAAGATACGCAGAAACTAAAACTAGAAGTGCAAAGTTCCATGCTGTGTAAGAGTGGAAATTAAGAAATGCCTTGGTGAGAACAGAACAGGAATTCAAATTTCTCACTTTTGTGCAATCCTGTCTTTGCTTTGATAATGTAATTTAGTTTTGTCTCACTCTTCTTCTAAGGGAGGGATGTGAACATGGAAGCTAATGAATGAAAAGTAAAATAAAGTAATCTATTCTAGATGGGATTGTAAGAGCAAAACAAAGAAAAGTAATAATCATTGCAAACAAAATGATGTTGGCACTTGAAATCTTTCAACTCAACAACAAAAGAACAAACAACCCAATTAAAAAATGGCCTAAAGAAATGAATAGACATTTTCCCAAAGAGCAAATACAGATGGCTAAAACGCATATGAAGAGATATTCATTTTCATTCACTTTAAGGGGAATGCAGATCAAGATTACAATGAGATACCACCTCACACTTATAAGAATGGCTGCTATTAAACAAACAGGAAACTACAAATTTTGGAGAGGATGTGGATAAATAAGGACACTTATATACTGCTGGTGGGAATGTGTAATGGTATAGCTGCTATGGAAAACAGTTTGGTGGTAACTTAGAAAACTAAATATTGAGTTACCTTATGATCCAGCAATACCACTATTCGATATATACCCAGTAGAGTTCAAAGTAGTGACACAAATAGACATTTGCACATTGATGTTCATAGCAGCTTTATTCACAATTGCCAAAAGATGTAAAAAATCCAGCAAAATAAGTGCCCATTAACAGACAAGTGGATAAACAAAATGTGGTATAAGCATACAAAGGAATATGATGCATCAATATGACGAAATGATGTTCTGAAACATATGACAACATGGATGAACCTTGAGGACATAATGCTGAGTGTAATAAACAAGACACAAAAGGATAAATACTGTATGATTTCACTTTTATGACCTTGGTAAAGTTAAATTCAGAGGCTTAAAATATAAGAATAATATAATAATATAGGGGACCTAGAGTACTCAGATGAGTGAACAGTTAACTAATGAGGTTGGACTTAAATGTAAGGGAATGGATAGAAGTAAAGGCAGTTCATTTGTGGGTCTGTAAGTAATATTGCCAAATTGAAGTGAACATGATTGAAAGGGGTTGTATAGAGACATGTATCCTACCAATTAACACTACAAATATAAATAAGTTCTTGCTTTCAAGGTATGAATCTTTACAAAGAGTAAATAATATCAGGGTATAGAAGCAAAATAACTATTGCATGCTATGAGTTATGTTTAACAGGAAGATATGTACAGTACACAGAAATACTATGTGTAAATAACTGGGGTTGGGGAGGGAGAAGGATAAGAGTTAAGAGGAGGTTTGGATCTTCTATTTGGTAAGGGTGTGTTTATCAGTTATTTTTTCCCTTGGAAGCAATGAAAATTGTCAAAAATTAAGAGTGTTGATTATACAACTAAGTGAGGATAATGTGAGACATGGACTGATGACTTTGGACATTATACATGATGCCCAGTGGATGGAGGTGGCTGAAGGACACACTGACTGAGAAGTAGAATGGCAAACTGGTGTAGACACACAATATGCTACAGAAAGGAAAGAGGTTGTGAGGCATGCAACGAAATGAATGAACCTGGGGACATTCTGTGATGCAAAATGAGCCAGAAACAAAAGAGCAAATATTGTATGGTAGCATTTAGAAAATATTTATAAGAAAATTGGGGCCTAGATTGTAAGCTCTTTTAGCAGTCACATTTAGTCCGGAGCTGTAATTGTTATTTTTAGATTTTGAGAGGCTGTGTTATATATGCATAACCTGGTATTCCCCTGGAACTTTGGGTACCTGTGTGACACCTAAGATTTAGAGTAAGAGTTCTGCAGGTCTGAAGGGCAACATTGCCACATACAACAACTGTTAAAGAAATTGAAAAAGAGATTAAGCTTTAGTTAGAGATAAGAATGAAGCCAATCAGGTCAGGACTAAGATAAATCATAATACAGGGGTAAGGAGGACATTGACTGCATTTTAGAACTTCACTTCTATGAAACCAATGGAAGAGAAGTTTATTTTGTCCAAACCCTAATTTTTCTCTAGCACATAATCTAACTCAACCTGTCTGGAGAGATCACTTAAACCACCCAAAAACATAGAGCCCAGATTGGAAATAGGGGCTTGTTATTCTGAATAGCTTAATGTACTATCTGGATACATCCCAGAGAATGTTGAGCAGATAATTAAAAAGTGTTGGTATTTGAGGGATGGGAGAAAAAATATGGAACTGGTAAACTCTACCACAGGAAAACTCCTGATACTCCTGATACTGTCTCAAGTATTAGGGACTCCCAAGTCAATAGGCCAGGCCCTTTATTTTGCAGATTGAGCTTGTGAAACTTATTTTGTAGCAGAGAAGCTGAGCTTACCTAGTGTTAGGCCTAAGAGTTACTTCAGGAGGATCTTTTTTGTTGCTCAAATGAGGCGTTTCTGTCTCTAAGCCCAACTCTGCAAGAGAAATCATGGCCCTCCCCACTACCTGGGACATGACATCCAGGGGTGAAAGTCTCCCTGGTGGTGTGGGAGATGCCTCCCAGGGATGAACCTGGCCCTGCTGGCACCCTGGGAATGACAATGCCATACTGACCAAAAGGGGGGAAAGAAGTGTAACAAATAAGGTATCTGTGGCTGAGAGAATTCAAATAAAGTTGAGAGGCTATTCTGGAGGCTACTCTTACACAAGCTTTAGCTAGATATTGCTACTTACCATGGTTTGCCAAACTCCAACCAAAACCATTCCTGCCAACCCTAAATAACATTTAGGGCTCTATGTGAGATTCTACAAAGTTTTCATGCACTATTATTACTTTCCAGAAACCTACAACCTCCAGATTGGTTTCTAGGCCAGGTAAGTCCTGAAACCCAGAGGGGACAGCCTCTTCAGAACATCAACTAGTTCCATCCCCCCTATCCTATATTATTGACAGCCTTTCCAATATGAAAAATTTAGAATGGGCATAGTCCAAATGCACCTGAAGATTGGAAGAAAGATCAAAGGAGAAAGAGGATGTAACAAATGAGTATGACTGCTGAACCAGTATATTGATATTTCTTTTAGTTTCCAGTGTCTTGGAGCAGCTAGAAGGAAAAGCCTAAAATTGTGGAACTGTAACCCATACCAAACTGTGAAATCTGTTCTACCACTAATTGCTGTGGTGTGCTTTGAAATTTATTGCATTTGTCGTATATATATTTTTACAATAAAATATTAATTAAAATAAAATTTAGAAAAGAAAGCACTTGAAATTTGCAAACTTTTGTTTTCCCTTGTATGAGCAAGCTTCTCTAAATTTCAGTTTATATTCATTATTGTCATTGCTTTAACCTAATTCCGAAAAAATATACATGTATTCTAACCCATGTGGTACATGTTTGCATGAACACATGAACAGGTAGCACTAGGCATTTTGAATATCTCCAGTAATCCTCTCCGCAGCATAGCTAAAATGTTTGCTCCATTGCACTGATCTATCTTTCTCTCCCACAGTCTCTTTGGGAATATTTATCTTTTATGAGTTACAAAAAAGATTCTTGGCCTTAGAGGAAAGACAGATGAACAAATTAACCCCTGTGGAATTATACGGGCTGCTTTTGATCATGCTGCTTATTTAGACTAATCTTTCCTTTCTTTCCCCATATCCTAGTGATCTAATAGGAAAATCATAAATTGAGTATTTAGTAAGAAACCCAGAGCTCAGTGCTACTGTTTCCTTTTTCCTTATTGCAGGATTAAGAGATGCTGTTTGAAAAACTTAATCACATGGTGTTTGGTACTTTCTGTGTACATTAAAGAGCTCATCCATGTTTGCTGGCACAGTTTCTGTTGTCTCTGTTCATTGGGTTGAGAATGTATCATTGCTAATATAATAGTTTAAGAAGTAAGTAAGAGCGGATTCTTTTGGGCTACATAGATCACTCTGTCTGATTCCATCATGGTAGAGATGCTTCCTAATGTTGGCATCCTTATATTAACTATTCTTCACCATGCTAAAAGTGGAAGGGTGACCACAATGATCATGCAGACCTTCTTAAAACACACCACACGTGCACAGCAAAACTTCTCTGGCTTGAATTCAGCACCTGAAGGAAATTCCGACTGACCAATCCCCTACTGAGTCACTGAAGTTAATGTTTGTGGAGGTGGGAAGGACCGCAAGAGAACATGATCCAGTTCTGTGCCTGAATGCCCAAGGTCAGATGGTTATGGGGAGGGATAGTATTCATGTTAAAACAACTGGTATGACGTGGGTACCAACCAATCAGAATGGACACTGAGATCTACTCTGAACCAAGGTCCTGGAGGCCACTTTCTCTTTCAGCTGCTCTTCCAGATTCTTTGTTGAGGGGTAATGGGGAGATGGGGGTAAGCCAGTGATGGAGAGGACAGCTGGGGCTTGGGGGAGTAGTCATGGTTCCACAGGCTGAAAGTATTTCAATACTCTAGCAAGCATTATGGATTTTCCAAGGCAAACCACCTAAATATCAGCAATAGCTATAATTTCTTAGGATGAAACTTCCTTCTATAGAGTGCTTTGCATCTAACACGAAGTTCTTCAGTATATTCACCTGAAATCTCTCTGGCATCTATTTGAAAAGAGTAATTGCTTTCCATTTACCTTCATTTTCCAAATAATATTGGGGAACAAGAAACACTTGTATTCTGGAGTGAAGTGGATGTGAGTTTGAATCAATGTTACCAGCCTTTTGTCTCAGCACATGATTTAATAGCTCACAGCATGATTTCCTTAGTTATAAAAATGGCTATATTATACAAATGGCTATAAAATGGTTTCTTGTGGGAATTAAATGAGACAACTCTTTGAACAGTATCTAGCACAAAGTAGATGTCCCATAAATGTTTCTTATCACTTGCTGGTTGTTTAGATGGCAACTGTTTCATACTGGAAGTATTCATTCCCACATCTTATCTCTGTGGCTGGATAACAAGCACATCGTTAGAGGGGCCATGTCTAAAGCATTTCTTCTTCACCTCTGCCACCGCACCTAGAGCAGAGCCATGAATGTGGTTAATACTCAATAAACTGTCCCTGAGTCAATTTCTTTGACTCTAAGCACTTGCTTTCTATCCCTTTAATCTGTTTCTTTTTCTTGGATGCATTCCAGTTTCTCCACATCCTTAAAATGTAAGATTGGTAAAGTACTTTCCAGAGACACACATGTAAAGAATAAAAATGTGTCAATGGAATTTATCTTAATATTTTCAAGATTTTTATTCCCTTAGCCATGCTCTATAAATCTCATTCATCTGGGTTAACTGCATCTGCAGCCCCTTACTGATTTACACTTCATATACATTTCAGATGTCACCACGTGAATTCCACATACCCTCTCTCATCCAACAACAACTTTACACTCTCAAGTGCCCCAAGAAAGTGTCAAACTACTTCACTAATTCCTTATATACTCACACTGAGAGGTAATTCAGCATAACACTTAAGGGGACCAGGCACCATGACTATGTATGGGATCAGATCTTTGCTTTTCCATTGCTCAAAACTTTTAGCGAAGGTAATAATCCTCTGTGCCTCAGTTTCCCTACTTGTAAAATAAGGCTAATAACAGTAGCTACCTAAAAGGGTAATTGGAAAGGTCAATCAATTAATGCATGTAAACAACTTAGCCCAGTTAACTGGTAAACAATTAGTACTCAGGAAAAGTTAGCTGATATTATTGCATGTAACCACTCTTCCTTGCCCTTCAGTTTGAATATCTGATATATGTGTGTGTGTATAAATACATATATACATGTAAATTTCTGGCACAAAGA
The DNA here is from genome assembly GCA_004026745.1 of Myrmecophaga tridactyla. Lineage (NCBI taxonomy): Eukaryota > Metazoa > Chordata > Mammalia > Pilosa > Myrmecophagidae > Myrmecophaga > Myrmecophaga tridactyla. Next base: position 29,819 of record PVIY010019668.1, read on the forward strand.
AGTATTAGCAAGGATATTTTATGTAGCGCTGTTAGTAGTAGTGAAGATGAACACAGACTAAATGTTCATTAATTATTAGGTAGATGACTTAGAGTATATTTACACTATAGATCATCCATACAACCATTTTTAAATATTAAATTTTCTAAGATGTGTTGCTAGGAATATGAAGGCAAGTTGCAGAGTAATATACTCTATCACATAGGTAAAGATATTCAAAATACAAAATATTTACAAAATATTCATAATAGCTGTACATAAATATGTAGGCAATAGTTTGAAAAATCCACACCAAACTAAAACTAGTGATCATTTCTGGGAAGGGCAGTAGAATTGTGCTTAGTAAAAATACTTTCGCATTTTGTTTTCATTTCGCTATCTTTGTACTTTAAAAAGTTAACAGGTAAATGTATTTTTTGTGTAATGAAGAATCAAATAAGAATGAGTGGATTTAAAACCTGAAAGCTGATTCGAGTAGTTTGGTTTAGTGGCATTGCAAGCCACTGGACGTTATTTCTGACTAGGGTTGAGGGAAACATCATGAAAGAAAATAATTGACTAATGAGTCAACCAGGGCTTTTGATAACAGCTGGTCTGAGTCAATGGCATTCTTTCTTAACCGTATGCATGTAAATAAGTGTATTACACGTTTTCAGGTCAGTATTCGGAGGACAGTGATTTAATGTCACTGTCACAACTCAGGCACCTGCAATTTACGGAATGAAATATTTCAGAGTTAACTGGACCTCAGGAAATCATCTTCGTAGCTTTATTCTGTCTATGGAGCAGACCGTATTCCTTTCTGGGGTTCCCCAGGTTTTACGGAATTTAGAATCTATTCTTTCCTTTAGCATCTAGGACACCATTTCTCAGTGGGAAACTTTTCCAAATCCCAAACAAAAATAACCCTATGTTTTTGTATTTGGGAAATTGTGGCATTATTATTTTACTGATTTTTTTTTTGTTTGTTTCAATTTTATTTTTGGAAGGAGCTGTGTAAACATGCCCTGCTTTCGGTAACAAGTGTTCTAAGGCCAGCAGAGTGTTTATGAACAAGTCCTGAGTTTGTGCCCCACCGCTTGCATTGTCTTTCTCACACTGATAGATTGTAATCTCCTGTGTGCACAGGAACTTTGGCCTTTGTTGTGTTGAAAATTCTCATAAACTCTGACACGGAAATGGGAGCACCAGTGATCTGCCAGCATCCTTCAGTGAAAAAGCCAGGACACCTAGAATTTTGCTGAGGTCTGCGCAGTGCATCACCCCATAGAACCCTGAAACTTGCCTCGCTGTCCCCCTTATCTGACCATGTGACAGGGTACGTTGCATTCCCTCGGGCTACTTGCTTTGTGGCGCGTTAGCCATAGGGCTGGTGAGTTCTGGGGCTTGGTGTCAGGCCGAGGGGGCTCTGCCACTGCAGAGCCTCAGACATATCATTTCTTCCCTGGGAGATGGCGTGGAAGAGTGCAGACAGAGGTTCAAACACATGCGGGTTCCAATCCTACCTTGACCGTAAACCACGTCTGTGACTGTGGACAAGTTTTCAAAAATCTCTTTGAGTTCTGGTTGTCTTTTCTGTAAAATGAGGTTAATGGTAATTTCCTCAGGTTTATTATAAGAGTTTAAAATAATACGTCTAGGAAGGACCTGGCATGTACAGACAGTGTGGTATATGTTCTCATTTGTGAAAGAGGGACCGCAAAAGTGTTGCAAAATTAAAGAAGTTCAGTCAATGTGATTTTGTTTTGATAAGGTAATGTTATTAGGCATGTGAAAAATAAGTCTGTTGTTGTTTAACACAAGCAGTTGTGACATTCTGCTTCATAGCCCCCAGGTCTCCTTACCCAATGTTTGAGTGCCCATTAAAGCTAAAGGACATGGCTCTCGCTGGAATATTGTTTGTAATCTGGTTTATCACGTTATCATTGCTTTGCTGCAAATGGCACCACTGAGATACCTAAATCCCTCTCCGCACTAGACTGGGCTTTTAACCCTACTCTCATTTGATTTATTCCCCATAGTGTTGTATTGAGCGACTACTGCAAACCAAGTGTGTAGGTGGGTGCTGGGAGCCATAGAGGAATAAGATTTGCCATTTGACATCTCATCGTTCACACTCTAGTATAGAGATGAAAAAAAAAGCATAACATAGCAGTCTCGTTTGGGAACGAGAATTGAAAGCAAACAATTTATCAGCTGAGTCTTTTACCCAACCTGATCTAAATCTCAAAGAAAAAAATTTGGCTTGGGATACAAGAATTCCAAACTCTCTTCTCACCGTAGCTAACTCATCCTATTTCCCACCTCTTCCCAATCCACATCCCTTTGCGAACAGTGTTAAGGATACTGGGCTTCATAATAAATCCAATAGCAGCAACGACAGGCACTTCTTAAATGAAATCAAGTCAAAATATATTCATCCTTTTAGAACAAGATCCTCTCTCCAGGCTCTATCATCTCTCTTTTCTATAATGTCCAGTTGTTTCCAGATTAAAACAGTCCAGTTTACACCTTATAACTCCAAAATATGCTTTGCTTATCTCTTATAGGCGTGGCTTCCATTTTACTGTTTTGGGAACTTTCATTATACATTGCCTCAAGTATACGTTTTTTAAGTGCCAGATTCTTAGAGTGTAAGAATAAGATTAAGTTTCCTTCATTTTCTCACCTCCAACCCCTCTTTCCCTCTCCATCTCGCCCTACCCTGAACCCCACAACGCTAGACCCAAGGTGGATATTGAGAAATATGTGCTTGGGTTTGCCTCTTTGCTTTCAGGAAGCCTGCTGGGTTACTGAAAAAGAATAAACAAAGTATCTTTCGTATCTGTCTTATCTTATAGTATGTATCAGGAAAAGTTTTCACTAATATATTAAATGATGAACATTAATAAAATGAGTATGTTTATCACATCACGTGTCTCTTTTCACATATCTCAACTAGCAACACTTAGAAGTGCAAAAAAATTGGAAGAAAAAAGGAAACAAAAGTAATCGTTCTGAGTGAAATATGCAGCGTACGATGGTAGCTCTATATAGGGTTTTTTTTTTTTTTAGGTTTTCTACTTAATAAACCTCTTTGTCTCTTTCTCTCAACTTGTGGAGCACTTCTCTTCTCCTTAGTCACTGCTGTGTGGGAGAAGAGCCGACTGCACTGGGCATGACTCAGCTACTAAAATAAATGGCAAGGTAACTGGGATATGCCATTTGATATTTGAGTAAATGTTCTCCATCCTTAAGTCATCTTTTCTTGCCATCTCTGCCTTGCTCTTCTCAGTACATGTTCAACAAACAGACAAAAAACAGATGCATCACCAAAAATGCCCTCAAAGAACCCATCTCTCTTGAATCTCTGAAAACACGCTTTTGTGAGAAGCAAGGTACTTGATTCATCTTTTGTTCCAGCATGAACACAATTTGCAACATCAACACACTTTGTGTTTTAGGCAGCATCTCTGTCTAAATTCTTGTCAGAGTGTTGCTGAAAATTGGAGAACAATGTCAGGTTTATTTAGTCCCTTTGTCATGGATTAAAATACGCACATTTTCACACTGCTTCAACTGGATGAAATAGGCAATAAATGTTTTGAGGTATGATTGTTTTCTATATTGTATGCTATTTCAAATTCTTTTGTGAAATAGGCTGAGCAAAAATACACACATTTCTCTTTTGAAGCCCACCAAGGATAGAAATGCTACATATTTAAGATTTGGCTTCAAGGTCTACTCACCCCTAGAGTGGAAAGTATGCCTGCCTCTGAACTCTGTATGACTACAACTTAAGAGATGCAAGCTTGGAGTGAGGACACTAATCTGATTCAGGGCTTCTCTCCTGCTTTCTGCCAATGGTGGAGGAGGGTGACAGAGGGAGCTGAGAGTGGCAGATAGTGTAAGAACATGCCGGGGCCAATTCTCATCCAAAACCAAAGGGGTAAATCTAACGTGTCTCCATTTGCAGATCCAGCCTTGGTTGTAATAAAGCTGCATGAACAGCCAGAGCGAAGAGAGAAATAAAGGCGGAGTTGGGGGAGAGAAAGAGAGGGAGTGGGGAGGGCAAGGGGGGGCAGAATTCAATGATTCCTACTAGAAGTAGGCAATACCTAGGAAAGGATGGCAGCTTATATCTTTTCACATGATAAACTATCAGGCCCCTTTGGAGAAGCCTGTTCCTAAAATTAGAGAGAGGTGCATGTGACAACCTAGGATACACAGGTGTTTGTAGTTGAGTTTCTCCCTAAGCTGATGGATTTCCAGGGGTAGGGGTGACCAGTACTTACCAAATGTAGGCAAGGCAAGGAAAGATTCTTTGAAGTTTAGCTTTCATTTGCTTATATAAACAAAGGATTGAGAGGTGAGAGCCTCTCAGGCTCTTGTAGCCAAAATAAATGTATCAGAGAAAATAGAATCTAGAAGAATATTCAATTGGCTTCATCCCCAAAACAGGGTGTAGATGTATTTAAAATAAATTACAGCAAAATCTCTGGGTTGATGTAACCAAGCTAGCCTCTGGAAGTTGTAATCATTTCTCTAATACATATGACCCCTTATTGTAATTCTTAACATAATACTATATGACCCCATATTTTTGGCCAGTGTTGTCAGTTTACCAAACAGTAAGTGGGGGGCTGTAATTCAATAAGTGTTTTATTTTCAATTGTATATTCACAAATTAAACCACAGCTGCAACCCAGATCAACCAAACAGACATCAGATAGACATAGGAAAAGTCAATTAGTTTTTCCATTCTCTGGAGCCAATGGACAATTAGAAAAGAGAAAATTTGGGGGAGGAGGGAGCAGTGGGATGCTGTGATCATTTTTGGGGGGAGGGGATAAAACCTTGAAGCCTGAAATTTCAAGTAACTATAAATCAGTTCATCTAAAATGTGTCACTTTGCAGAGACAGTTTGCTTCCATTAAGCCATGAAATTCCAGAGATTGGTGTTATTATTGTCTGAGATTATTATCCAAGATTGGTGTTATTGATGTATTCGCCACAGCATCCCACAAAATATCTCTCACATAGGAGGTTCTTAAATATTGAACAGATGTCTGAATGATTGAACAGAATATAATTCTCCATGAGAAAATGTAGCCAGTAATCATATTAATTCTCCCACTTGCTCCAGAGAAATCCTTTCCCATTTCTTCCTTATTTATTCAGGTTGGATCACTCTGTCCTAAATTTGGAATAATAGAAAGCTGTCAATGTAGCAGATATCTGGGTTAGCAATCCAATTGCCCCGCTTTTGTGCACACTGGTACAAACCAGTGGGTGAGTTCAAAATTAGATGAATCACCACCTCTTTTGTCATTTGGTTTGCCCACCTGCCAACAGGGAGATAGTCACTCTTAAGGAGAGATCATCCCTAGTGAAAATAACACATTTCTATCTAATTACAAATTGTTTAAGATTGAACTTACGTGGACAGGTTGCCAGGGAATTTAATATTTTATTATATCTTGTATTTGTCACAAAAAAGGTAACCTGAGTTTGAAAGTGATGGATAGAATGTCATTTGAAAATATGTTTAATCTATGAATAGCGTAATAACACAAACTTCCATGGACTTTCATTCATGGGGAGCCAGCTCTAATGTTTCTTAAAACTTATAGTGACTACCTACTAATCTCGGAATGAAGTTCTAACACTTTAGCACATCCTTCAATCCTTCACATAAGTCTTTGGATTGTACTCTCAATCAGTTTATAATCCAGCCACAATGGACAAACCACTTATTCTTCCATATAATCTCCAATTTTCTCCCCATTGTGTCCACCTTTCCTACTGACTAATCATGCTTTAGCTCCCCCCACCTCGTTTGTGAGTAATTCCCAGATCACCCAGTTATTATTAAATGCTCTTTTTCTTGAGTTCGAATGCTGTTTTTTTTCCATTTTGCATTATTGTTTTACTTATTACTTACCGAAGACATAATATACTACTTATTGCATGAAATAATAAATAACAGATTTGCCTTCTGTCATTGCTAATTGTATGATTTTCATCTTTTTCTAACTAAACTGTGAACTCCCTAAGTGCAGAAATCATGTATTTTTTTGTTTTATTTCTTACTCAATGCTATGCACTACCCTTTTATAAAGCAGGAATTCAGTAACTATTGGTTGCATCAACCTGCATGAAACTGCCCCATAACATTTAGTCCAATTGGCGGGAAAAAAACAAGCACATTGGGCAAAATTAAGAAAAGGGCAAAACCTAAGAAATAAAACTGCAAATTAATGTGGTACACAGTGGAAATTTGAATCATGGAGCAAGACAGCCTATAGAAGCTATTTTACTTGAGTAGGGTGAATCAAGAATGGTTCCCCTCCTTATTATCCAGCAGACATAATGATCACTTTTGATTCCTCACACTCACCAATCTGGGCTGCATCAATTCTTCCACCTGAACGCCTCTGCCCTAACCTGTTCCTTCACCCAGCTAAGTCCTATATAGCCTTCACTTCTATTTGAATATCATTTTCCCAGAACTGCATTCCTCTATTCCCAAAACAGTTTTGGCCCCTGAAATGTACTTATACAGCACTGTTTTCTCTTTCTTGTCAACCTCCAATATGCTTACATATTGGATTCTCTCCACCTTGCATATTGGTTCTCTCCACCTCCTCAACCTCCAATATGCTTGCCTATTGAGTCTGTCTTTTCCATATACCCTATGTTCCGTGAGAGCAGACACCTTGTCTGTCATCTTATTCCTATATCCTTGGGCCAAACACAGGTGCCTGTTGCAGAGCAGGCAGGTTTAACAAGCACTCATTGGATAAAGATACACATGTGATTGCTAACAATGTCAAAAGATTAAAAAGGAGCTAAAAATCTCAAAGGAGGGCAATTGTGTATAAATGATAATATAGTCACACATGATGGTATGTGATCTAAGCATTAAGAAAATATTCACCACATTTGGTAATGTACTGGAAAAATGCTTACAATTGCAAATTTAAAAGATGGGGAAGTTTGCACAAACATAATGATCTCTGCTCTAGAAAATATGCATGTACGCTTGCATGAATTAGCAAGCTATCAATTGGTTAACACTGGTGATTGCAGCCTGGGAGGGTTCTTGGAATGAATCTGTCCATTCATTCCAGGTGATAGATTAAGCTCCAAGAGTCAGCAGTAAAGATGCCAAATAAGAGCTTTGATCTCATGGAACTTACATGTTCATAGTAAAGGCAGATGAAATAGAGGTAAACAATTAAACACAGGTTATGGTAGGGAAGGCACCTCTTGAGGAGAGGCTGATTGACTAGAGACCTAAAGGATGAGAATGAGCCAGGCTTGGGAACTGTAAGTCCCTGAGTAAGGTAAGGATTTGTTATGACTAATTTTTCTCCTTTTGCCTTTCAGCATTTAAAATTTTTGTTTTACAATAGGCACGGAATAGTTTATAATTAGAAAATAACTCCACAAGAGCATATGTGTAGTCATAGAACTGTGTGAGCCACACTTTAAGTGATCAATGGACATCAGTTGTTAAAAGAAAGCAGGCAGGAGGGAGAGAGGCAGGGAACGAAGGAAGAGCAAAAGGAAGGGAGGAATTTGTTATTTACTCAGCTCAGTTGCCTGGTAACCAACTGTGCCGGTTTGAATCTATTGTGTACCCCAGAGAAGCCAGTTTCTTTCATTATTGCTGGGTGATATCTTTTTTATTGTTTCTGGGAGACATGGCCCACCCAATTGTGGGTGGTAACTTCTGAGTAGATGGTTTCCAAGGAGATGTGTCTCCACCCATTCAAGGTGGGGTTGCTTACTAGAGTCCTTTAAGAGGGAACCATTTCGGAAAACGCTTTAGAGCCATGAGAGCCCACACAGCTAGGGACATTTGGAGATGAAGAAGGAAAACTCCTCTGGGGGAACTTCATGAAACAAGTAGCCTGGAGAGAAAGCTAGCAGATGCTGTCATGTTCGCCATGTGCCTTTCCAGTTGAGAGAGAAACCCTGAATGTCTTCAGCCTTTCTTGAGTGAAGGTAACCTCTTGTTGGTGCTTTAATTCGGACATTTTCACAGCCTTAGAACTATAAACTTGCAACTTAATAAATTCCCTTTTTAAAAAACGATTCCATTTCTGGTATATCACATTCTGGTAGCTTTCAAAGTAGAACCCCACCTACACTCCAGATAATCTATGCTGTGAAGACCTGATAACTCTGACTCCATATATGCTAAGGAGTGAACTCTGAACATGAATTCCAATGTGGAAGTTGAAATGATATAACACTTACATTCCTTAGCACCTTGTCTGCTATTCAGAAGGTACAGTGACCAATGTGTCCCATTTTACCCAGGATCATCCCAGTTTTAAAACTGAAAAATCCCACATCCCAGGAACCCCCTCAGTCCTGGGTAAACCCAAGAGGGTTGGTCACCTATTAACAGATAAAACGAATGACTAGCTGGTGGGTAAGAGGATGTAAAATTTTTTTGAATGAGTGCTTTAATTTGGATGAGAAGGAAGGTTTTGGTACTGGCGGCTCAAAGAGGAACAAGGCTGGGTGCCCACCATTCCGTTTGCATGTTTTAGACAATAGACTTCTCCATTAAGTTGTGCCAAAGCCCTTAAAAAGAGAAACCCCAAACGGAAGCTACAGAAGTAGTTGACACAAAGGACAATATGGCTTTGGCGCCTGGGGGAGATGAGAAAGGAAAACATTCCTAATTTCTGTATGGAATAGAGCACAGCGTGGTGAAGAAAAAAGTCAAAGTAATCCTTCTGGCAATGCAAAGGTTGGCAGCTGTGAAAGATTTGGGAAACATACTTGGCATAAACTTCAGTATTTTCACAGTGGGCAAAGTCCTAGCTATGTGGCTGCGGTGAAACGCTACATTCACAAAAATATGTGGGTGACAGAATTTACTGCAGTGGGTTGGAATGGAATGACAAATGTGCATAACATGAGATGCATTCTAGAGACTCCAAGAATACTCATACTCTTTGCAAGGAGGGAAGCAGAATTTGTACCTGTGGTTTTCAGGTAGACACAAATGCCAGGGAAAATCGTATTCCTATTATTAGGGAGTCTCCATTTGTACCTAGAGGAAGTAACAACTTGAACATCTCAGTTTAGTACAAATTAAAAAAAAAACGCTTCTATTCAAATGATTAAATATAGGCATCTGCATGAGCGTTCAATGAGGGAAAGTGACTCCTAACCACTGGAGAAAATTTAATATAGGGAAACAGTTACAGAGTTGTTTGAAAAGCTAGGTATGGTAATTGATGTGATCCAGAGAGAAGCAGTAGCAGAAAGCATCTACCATCCTTAGACTAGAGAGATAAAGGGAGAAACTGACTTGGCCAGCAGGACGTGGACCCTTAAAGAAGGTCCTGTTTTGGGGAAGGTAAAATCCCAGACTTCCGATCCCAGAGATGAGATTTTGCCTAAGAGACTGGGAAGAAATACCCCACATTTTCTCCTACCCCTACACTCTAATATCTTGTCAGTATTTCCCATTGGCTAACTCTTCCTTGATGCCAGTTAGCAAGGGACCCTGGAAAATGTAGCTTGCAAGGGTCAGCTTTTTTAACAGTCACCAAAGCAGTGGAGGATGGGAAATGGATCTAGGGGCAAAGTGGCAAATAACTGGCATAGCAGGATCTGGTCAAGTGCTTACTGACTCGAGTTTTCTGGAATGAGAATTTGTTCTAAAGGAGCATACAATAACTGTTTTTAAATATTGATTGTAGGGTTTTCCTTGTCCAACTAATAAAACCTCAACCAATATGTATAGATACTCAACGGAGTCTTCAGAGAAATCAGCAGTGAAAGGGCATCCAATCAATCAAACAAAACCTCATTTTTATCTTTACTATTTTCTAAGTCTTTCATGGAACTGTGGTTCAGTGATGGAATTTGGGTCAACCCAGTTTCGAATAGTATGATGTTGTGGGAAGAGGTGATGTGTGAAAAACTGATAATACTGGAACATTTTCAATATAAGATATCAAATGCAATCTTGTCCTCTGAAATCCCCAAATACTTTGAGGTTTTTCATTATGGTTGATTGATCAGAAAGAGAAAATAATTATTTGATGCTTAGTTTACATTGTCAGCACCTATCAGGAAGTTGCCCACTTATCTTTTCTAATGATTTACTTCCAGCCACAGTCTGCTGAATACTTAATTTTTTTTAAATGACTTAAATTTTAGAAATTTAGGACATACATGCATTCATTTTGTTATATTTATGCATTTGTTTGTTCGTTCATATATTTTAATTGCAACATTAACATTTTACTTACTATAATGTTGCAGTAATAGCAATGTTACTGAAATGGAAGAAAGTTAAAAATACAATCACATGATCCTAATATAATTTATATTATAAATTTTTCTTCACTTCTCTATGCAGTTTATATAGTGACAATCATAAGAATGCAGTATGTTGGCATCCTACCTTTTTATTTACTACATCATAAGCATTATTTCAGGTTACTACATTTTATTCTCCTTTCTTTTAAGGCTGAGTAATATATTTTTCTGAGTGGATATTGTGCAAGTGGAGATTTCCTTTTCTAATCAAAAGAAACAACATTTTGTACCTAAAGCATTTCTATCAGTTCATTTTCCTAAGGCACATTTCCAGAAGTTCAATTATCCAGTCAAAAGTTGAGCACTTGAATATTTTTCACAAACTTTGCTATCTACTATAAAATTACTTAAATGAACACATCTTTCACTATTGCGCCTATAGAAGAATTTGACATTTAGTGACAAAAACAATGCCTCTTTGATGTTTTATTTTGTTTATGTTTATATTGAACTTTTAATTTTATATCTGTTTGCTAATTATATGTCCTCTTTTGTAATTTCTTTTTCATAGTTTTGCTCATTTATCTATCAATGAATTGATGTTTTCCTTGTTGAATATTTTAATGAATTTTCATAAGGTTTTTAGCTCCTTTCCTGTACTAAATTGTAAACATGTTTCCCCTTCTCCTCTTTGCTTTTGCGTTTTTATTATATTTTTAAGAGGTATAAATTTAAAATTTTAATTTAGGAAAACCAACTTTTTTCCTTTTTGTGACTTCACTTACTTGTACATTTAGAAATGTATTTTCCTTCCTTTCTTTCATAGATTTGTATTTCTATTGTCTTCAATTTTATGATAAAATGTTTATATTTTAAATATCTGGATTTATTTTATTCTATGGAGAGATCTGAGGTCTCACTTTTCATTTCTCAATTTGCTAACCATCTATTCTAATATGTATTTATTGTACAATTCCATGGCATTTAAAAGTAACATCCTTAAAGTCTACATTTATACTTTGCTTACTTCTGTTGATCTAGTGTTTTAGGCTAAATTAATAAAGCAAAGACTACTCTGATAAAGAGAGAAAATTTTACAAATATCATTTGAATATTTTTCCATATGCATAACTTATAAAGTTTTGAAAAGGAATGATATCTGGCCCAAATATGCTGGAGATTTGCAAAAGTGATAATTTTGAGATTTTAGATTGTTCTGGCTCATTTCCTCTGGACCTAAATGCTTTTTTATGACTCACTGATTAAAATGAGAAAAGTATCTTAATATGTTTTTCAGGCTTCTCAGTAAATGAGTGAACAAATCAGCTATTGGTTTGGGGGAGAAAAATATTCATGGAAAATAAAAGGCATGACTCTCCTCATATGAATAGGATGGGAGAAATAAAAAGAGTTTTTTGGCATGAACACTAGCCAAGGAAACACAGGATGAAGATCTAAGATTGTGAGGTATCTTGGGAGTCATCTTGTTCAACTATCTCCTTAAATTTACAATAAAAATAAGAGCAGTGTATATTTATTTGACATTGCAACACAAGGATCACCCTAAGTGTATTTCCTTCTTATTTTCTGTGTTAGACTGCTTACAACTCATAGCTTACCAGGGAGGAAATCCAGGATGGTGGGTGAACCTGGACTCAACAGAAATCTCCATCATGCTATACTTGTACCCTGCTCCTGAAGAAACTGACCACCAATGAAGATGAGTGACTTGTCAAAAATCACAGAGTTGAGTCAGAACTATATAAAACTCTGTAGCTGCGTCCCAGTGCAAGTGTCATTCCATGCGGCTGGCGAGGACAGTATACACACACAGACACACACATGCACACACACATTTTCCAGTAAAGTCATTGAATTTTTCATCAGAACTCTTTCTTTTCTGAATTGGACTTCAGTGTCGTAAATTTGCAAAGCATCAATATGGAAAAGTATTAGCATAATGATATTCCTTAAAAGCTCCTGTATGTAAGGTTATTTGTGACTTTCACATTTATGACAGATGCAGAGCAATCCATCATAATTAACTGTCACACTCATTCTTGTCCTCTTTTGCCAAATATGTCAAGTGTAATTAAATGATTCCACTGGGTTGTGATAGGCTCAAATTCTGGCCACGATTCATGTTCATATCCTGCAGTCATTATTGTCATTTTTGCCATCAGTGTAGCTCACTGTGGAGGTGCCCTTTGTTAGATCATTATGCATTTTCCACTCTATTAATGATATGAATGAATGCATCACTCCCACCTTTTCCTCCCTGTCTAAATATCATCCATCAGTGTGTTTTACAAAAGATTGATATCGAGGGAGTATGGTGAGGTAGAGTACAAAGTTCTGGATAAAGAAACCTAGAGTTAATCTTTTGGTCTCTCCTAAAGTCCAACTGGTACTTTGGGGCAAGTTACTTAATCCAATCCTTAGTTTACTCATCTGTAAAGTGGAGCCAAGAACCCCCAAGCTCTGTGGGCTTTCTAGAGATTTGCATTATGGCACATAATTGCTTCTCAAGAAATGTCAGTTTCTTTACAAAGGTTTAGCTCTTTTGACACCCTGAAATCTTATTTATATTGTTTCCGTGCTGAATTTTAACAGAAGCATTTCCCTTAACACAATCCCTTTTTCCATGTTAATATAGAAGATGGCTCCAATTTTCAATCTTTTCTAGATTTTTTTTGGGGGGGAGAGCATGGTCCAGGAATTGAACCCAGGCCTCCTGTATGGAATGTGAGAATTCTACCACTGAATCACCTGTGCACCCTATTTTAAATTTTTTAAAAACACTATTAGCCTTATATGTGGAAGACAGAGATTCATATGATGAACCAGGATGGAGGGAACAGGTATATTTCAGGTTATCACAATTACAGAGCCATCTCTGAAGTCCTTGTGTTTATACATGTTGGGTGCCAAATGAAATCTTCATTCTAAAATTTCTTACATATGTCCTGAACACACAGAGAAAGTAGAGAAACTGTAGCACATAGATTTTTGCAATGGCAAAATATGATGGAAGAGGCACTGGGCTCATACTCTCAGAGAAGCCATCTGTGCCAGAATGACTGTGGGGTAAAAAAAAAAAAAAAGGAAGCAATTTTCAAAAACCCCACTGCTCCAAAATCTGGCACAATGTCACCATCTGGAAAGCCAAATTTTCCACCTGGCAAGAGCCAGTCATGGACAAGCACAAAGGCAATTTACCCAATCGGCCCACTTGGGCTGAAAGTTTATTCTTCACTTATTATTGTGAGTCTTCCTGCGTAGTCTGGCTCTGACAGTTCTGCATTACAATGTTTGGCTATGTGGAGCTTGAGTAGGCAAAAAAAAATACAAGATGGGTAGCAGTGGAATGTACCCAAGGTTAATCTTGCTCCATCCGTATTTCTCCAGTTTAGGGAAATCTTTATTTAAAATTGTGGTTTTCAAACAGGAAAATCCATGATATAATCCTACCAAATAATAAGAGAGAGTGAGTTGATGGTCAAACTCACTATAACAAAATGTCTCACTATAACAAAATGAAAATTGAGGTGAGGTCAATTGCCTCCATTTCTGATTGTGCTAAAATAGGGAATGATAATAATTGGTGACTTCCTCATCTCTATTATTTTCAGGCAAAAGACATATTTAAGAATGAGTCTTCTGTGTCTTTGGAAACCAAACAGTCCAATGTTCTTGCTGTGTTGGTGAGATGCTCTATTTCTTAGAAGATTAAAGTTATAAGGCCAAAAAGAAGGAACTTTTCCAACAGCGAGTCAACTTATGTACCTTTAGAGAGGTTTCTAGAAATCTGTATAAAGAATAGCTGAGTTACTGTAACTTCATTTCGAGACTAGGACACTCACTCAGCCCATATAGAAATTCTAGCTAGCATACTTTCTGAGCTTGTACCAGCTGGTTGTTTGCAGTATGTGAAATGCATGTTCTGTACTTTAGAGACATGATTCACTCGTTCAATTAAAAATAGTAATTCTCTAGCAAGTATTTGATAAAGAATGGGAATAATTCGTGGGTGAAATTGTGGCCCTTTGCATTCCTGTCTTGGAACCAGGCCTACAGTTTTGTGACAGTATATAAATATATCGATCAACTCTTTTCTCTGAAACATGAGCACCAAAGTTAATGACTACAGATTCTTCTAGCATTTTCTTAAATTAGGTCAAGGCTTTCCAACGGGGGCGTAAAAGGCATAGTTGTTATTTCAGAATTTAGGGTGAAAAATAAGACACCAAGAGAAAAGCATATTAAAGAATGAGACAAAAGCAGTTCTTCAAATTGCATTGGATTCTTGTTTACTCAAAAAAAAAAAATAGTATGAAAGCACTCCTAAGAATCAGACTGTGGGAATTATCTGGTTCATCCGCTCAAGAGCAACCTCCAAATTTTACAGTTCAGCTTGATGAATCACTTTTAGCTGAATTATCAGATTTTCCTTCCATTTAATTAATGTATTAATTTTCAAATCTTTCTTAGAAACTGTTTATGTGCTAGGTACTTTGATAGTTGCTGGAGATACAAAACCATTGTGATATAATGTTGTAAAATGATCACCATTATCTGGAAAAGAAGCATATATAAATTAATATTTACAAGATAAATTATAAATTAAAGATCAGTTGCTAAGTAAACATATTTCTCAGTATGTTTTTTTTCCTAATTTCCCTGTACAGACTTGATTCTAGCCTTTAGTTTTGAAACATGAAATAATAAGAAATAGAAAATGAAGACAAAGGTAGAGATATGCAAAAGGCAGTGATGTGTAAAAACGTGGCATATTCAGGGAAATATGTAAATGGTTTAACATGATTGAGCATGGGAGAAATGGCTGAAATGAGGTTAAAAGAGAGAATAAAGAACTAGGATATTTACTTTTAGTTTGTTCTTTGCATTTCAACTTATTTCAACTACTTAATTATTTACTTAGTAATATTTATTATTTTTTCTTTATTTAGACAGAGGTGTTCTAGTATGTAACTGGTAGGAAGGAGAGAAAATGAGTACTTTTTAATGTGCAGTTTACAGTAAAACATCCAAGTGGAGGTATTTAGTAGATATTTAGAAATTTAGCTTTGGAACTTGGGAATGAATTTTAGAAGAAAGAGACATGAGATTGAGCACATATCGTGACCATGCAATCACCCCCCTTCCCTTTATAAGGTGCAAACTCTCGTAGGTCATCCTATTTTCGTAACCCATCCTTTTTTTTGGTGCCTGTTTTTCACATTAATTGAAACCCTCTGCTAATAAGGTGAAGGTCATAAAATTTATAAATAAATAATTAAAATGATCTTTATGGACCAGTTGCCTTTGCTCAATTTGGTGGTAAAATTCC